>PVJS01001212.1:51884-102927 GCA_004027185.1 Glis glis
GAGAGAGAGAGAGAGAGAGAGAGAGAATGAGAGAGAGAGAGAGAGAGAGAGACAGGGAGAGAGAGAGAGAGAGAGAGAGTGCGCGAGCTGAGGCTGGCCGCGAACCTGGATCCTCCGGTCTCTGCCTCCCAAAGTACTGGGATTACAAGTGTGTGCCACCACGCCCGGCTGAGCAGCTTACTTTTTGATGATTAAATTTTTATGGTTATATCTATATTATCGATGCAAGTCCTTCATCAGATACACTATTTGCTAATATTTACTCTGGATATTCTCTTTATAGTGTCATTATCATTCAAAATAATTTTATAATTTTTCCTATTAAGGATTTATTTTTTATATTATGTCTAGGAAATCTTTGCTTACTCATAATCACAAATTTTTTTTCTGTTTTATTGTAAAAGTTTTAAAGACTTATTTTTTACCTTTAAGTCTATAATAGTTTATATGAATTATTTATAATATGTCAAGGGTTGCTGTTAATATTTGCTAAATGAATATCTAATTGTGTTAGGGACTATTTGTTGAAACACTCTTCTTTCTCTACTGAATTGGTTTTGGCCTTGGACAAAAATCAGTTGGTTGTATATATGTGTGGAAAATCTATTTTTGGATACCTCATTTTGCAATATTGGTTGGTATTTCTGTTTTCTTCATTAACATACTCTACTATTGTAACTCTTTAGTAAGTTTTGAAGTTGGAGACAACTTTGTTATCATCTTTGCAAAATTGCTTAGGCTATTCTAATTTGCCTTGTGTAATAAATTTTGGAACCAGCTTGTTAATATGGGAAAGTATTTTCTGTTGGAATTTTGGTGGGAATTGAAAAATATATAAATCATTTTATGAAAGTATTCACATTAGCAATGAGTCTTCCAATGCATGAATATGGTATATCTATTTATTTAGGTATTTTATCAGTTTTCATCAATGTTTTGAAGATTTTAGCCTATAGCTCTAACTCATATATTTTTGGACTTATCTCTAAACATCTCATTGTTTTCCACTTATATAAATTTATAATTTTTCTTCACAAGTATATAGAATAACAAGTGATTTTATATATGGACCTCATATCCTATGTCATTGCTAAACTTAGTTGTTACTTTAAGAAACTTTTCGGAAGTTTCTTTAGGATTTTTCCAATGTGGAAAATCACAGTGTCTGAAAAGAGAGATTTTAAACTTTCCTTTCAATCCGAGTGTCTTTTATTTACTATTCTTAACCTTATTGCCTTGGGCAAGACCTCAAAACAGTGCTAAATAAGAGCGGTCAGGAACAATATCCTGGGCGAGCTGTGTTCCTGAGCCCAGTGGAGAGCAGGCTTTCCCCGGTACATGTACTCTAGCTACAGGTTTATTCTGTAAGTGGCCATTAGGAGGGTGAGAAAGTTCCTGTCTCTTATTAGATTGCCGAGACTTTTAATGAATGTAAGTTTAATTTTGTCAGAGTTTGTTTTTTTGTCTGCATCTATTGAGAGAATCACAGAAGCTTTCTTGTAGTCTATTCATATGGTAAATAGCACTATTGGATATTCAAAACCAGCCTTGAATTCTTATGATAAGACCCACTTGATCATTATTTATTAGCTGTTTTTATTTTTTAGTTGTTACATTTGTTTCAATGTTTATCTGTTAAAAGATACTCACTTTGCTGGGCAACATGGTACATGTATTCCCAGTACTTGGGAGGCTGAGACAGGAGGACCACAGTTTTGTGAGGCCTGCCTTAGCAACTTAGTGAGACCCTGTTTTGTTTTTTTTTAGAAAGAATGGCTGGGCATTTATCTTGGAGGTGGAATGCCACTGGGTTCAATCCCCAGTACCAAAAAATAAAAAATAAAAACCTTACCTTTTTTTAAAAAAATTATGACTCTCAAATTTTCTTTTCTTGTAATGTCATTGTTGGTTTTAGTGCAAGTTATTAGTGTTCTAATGAAATGAATTTGAAAGTATTCCCTCACCCCCTTTTTTTTGTATTCTGGAAGAGATGTATAGAATGAGCACTATTTATTCATCAATTATTTGGTAGAATTTACTATAAATCTATCTGATCCTAGAGCTTTGTTAGAAGTCTTATTTCTTTATTTTCTATCCTTTATTTCTCGCTTTTACTACAAATTCCACATATTTAGTAGATGATGAGATAATCCAAGTTATCTAATCATTCTTGAATGAGCTTTGGCATGTTGTGTCTTTCAGGAAAAGTGTTTTATCAAATTTTTTGGATTTGTTGAATGTAGTTGTTTGTAGTTTTATCATATAAACTTTGCGACGTTTAAGGGAAGTGTAATGATATATTTTCTTTCATTTGTAATTTATGTCCTCTTCTGTCTACCTGTCTCTGGCTAAATGTTTATCAGATTTATCAGTTGTTCAAAGAGCCAGCTTTTAATGAGGTTGATCTCAATATTTTTGTGCTCAATTGCATTGGATTCTTAACTTCTGCATTATATTATCTCATTTATCTACCTACTCTGGTTTATTTTGCCCTTCCTTTCCTCTGTTCTTTGGGTGGTGATTAAATTATTTATTTCAGCCACTCCTCATTTCCTAATACAAGCATTTACTGCTATAAAATTTCCTCTAATATGTATTTTAACTGCATCACAGTTTATATTTTATTCACTATTTTTTGTGATACTGGAGATTGAATCTAGGTGCATTCTACCTCTGAGCTTTACCTCTAGCCTTATTTAATTTTTTATTTTGAAACAGGGTTTTGCTAGGTTGCTGAGAGCCTCACCATGTTGCTGAGGCTGTCATTGAATCTGTCATCCTCCCATTTCAGCCTTCCAAGTACTGGGATTATAGGCATGCGCCACCATGCCTGACTAGTCTCGTCTTTTTTTACTTACTTTTGGATTGAGTCTGTTATGATTCAATTTTATCTTTCCTGTGGACTTATTATTTATATCTTATGTGAAGAAACATTTTTACTGGTTGCTCTACTTTTTATGATATCAATATTTAACTTAATGTAGTTTGCTTTCACTCAGTATATTGTTTAATGAATTCTAATGACCATAAGACCATATATTCTTTTTTTTGACAACTAAAAATACATATAAGTGGGCAACTTGATGTTTCCACCATCATAATCAAGTATTTAATATGTTGCATTTTCTATGTTTTCTCTCTTCCTTAGCAAACCAAGTTACAATAGAATATTGTTAGTACGGTCACCATATGGTGCCATAGATCTCCAGCACTTATTCATCCTCTTTAACTGAGACTTCATACCCCTTGATCAACCTCTCTCCATTTCCTCCTCCCCTCACCTGGTTCCTTGCAACTGCTCCTCTACTCTTTCCTCCTGAGTTTAACTATTTAGATTCCCTAATGGGTGAGAGTGTATAGTATCCATCTTCATTTAACTGGCTTACTTCTGTCAGCACAATGTCCTCCATGTTCCACCATGTCACAGACTGCAAAATTTCCTTGTTTTTTTAAGGTTGAATAATATATCCTTGTATATGCACCACACTTTTTTTGTTTGTCCATTCACAAATATTTCCGTTGTTTGCATACCTGGACTAGTGTGAATAGTGTTGCGGTGACCCTGGGTGTGCAGCTCTCACGTGGACATACTGACTTCATGTTCTTTGGGTAGCTATGCAGAGGAAGGGTTGCCCGGTCATATGGTAGTTCTATTTGTCATTCTTTGAGCAACCTCCACACTCTTTTCCACAATGGCTGTGCTAATTCGCATTCCCACCTATAGTGTTGAAAGATTGTTTTCTCAGCACCCTCACCCACCCTTATCTCTAGTTTTTTTTGATAATAGCTCTTCAAATAATGTGTAAGGTGACATGTCACTTAGATTTTGATTTATGCTTCCCTAATAATTAGGGATGTTCTGCACCTTTTCATCCATCCGTTGGCCATTTATGTGGTCCCTTTTGAGAAATGTCTATTTGGGTTTTAAAAACATTTAACTATTTTGCTATTGAATGGCATGTGGTCCTTATATATCTTTCTCAGATGTCTGATTTCCAAATATTTTCTTCTATTCTGAAAATTGTCTCTTCACCTGGGTATTGTTTGTTGTACTGGAGCGTTTTAGTCTGATGTAATTTCATTTGTTATTTTTTTTCCTTTGTTGCTTGTTTTCTCTTTTGGGGGGAGTTATATCCATGTGGTATATATGGATGTGACTCTTCCCCTCAACTTCCTTCCTCCTCCCATTAATCTTCTCTCCTTTGCTTTTGTGAGCTTGTTTTCCTAGGGATGGGGAGGTGGTCTCTGGGTTCCTTGACCCTGGACCTCTCTTCCCTTCCCTTCTCACCTTGTGCTTCTGTATTGGTCAGGGTTCACTAGACTAACAGAATTCACAGAATGAGTATATGGAAAAAGTGATTTATCAGATCAGCTTACAATGTAGTCCCAAGTTCCGACTGCACATGGAGAGTCAGAGGAACCAGTAGCTGGTCGAGCGGTCTAAGAGCTCTTCGGAGAAATGATGGTGAAGTTTCAGTTCGAAGGGCTGGAGGCCGACGATCTCAGACAAGAGCAGAAGATCAAGAAGCTCTTCAGAAAAACAGCAAAGTTGGAGGCCGACGATCTCAGATGAGAGCAGATGCGTTTTCTTCGGAAAGAGTCGTGCATCCCTCTACGCGGCTTTCTCCTTCTTTTATCTAAATCCTGCACTTATCAGAACCCTGCTGCCTACATTTAGGGCAGGACTTTCTGTTTAATCTGCTGCTACACACCCAAAGTCACATGATCTTGGGTGTGTCATGATCCGGTCAAGTTGACAAATTAGATTAACTATCACAGCTTCTTAGTTTATTTCCCTGGAATGGGAAGATCCTTGTTCTCTTCGCTAACTTTTATATACTGATTGGTCTGTTTAAGCTACCTTGGTCTATTACTTTGTTTTTAACATGTAATGTACTTAATAAGTCAACCTGCTTATCAGATTTCCGAGGCCAAGATGCCAGGAAAAACTGACTTAACTGTACACTTGAACATATGTCCAGGGCTGGCCACCCTGGGCCAACTGCCAAAAGGTGGGTTCACACAATGTTCCGGCAGCCACTCCCATCAAAAGGAGAAGGACCGAGGCATGTCTTTGAGATCTCACCTGTGGAGTGGACGCACTGCCCAGGACACGTCTTTCTGACCAAGACTGAAGAGAGGCTGCTGATAGGACTTCCCAGCTCCACTCTGAAGATGGCAGGGCCCACTGGTCTGGTGCTGCATATAATTTTTTTCCTGATATTGCATTTTTTATGTGCTTTTAATATTGTTAATACCACCTCGGGGGCAGAGAATTCCTCAGGATGTGTTGCTTTAGTATTACTGATTTTGTACATTGAAGTGGGATTGCCTTGTGTTTTGATTATTTTTTCATATCAAATCTTTTACTTTTGATTATGTGAGAGTGGTTTGATTTTTGCCTGTGAATCAGACCCCAGTGGCAAAAAAATTCCAAAATATTTTTGCCAGGTACAATGTCAAGAAAGCTTTACCTGTAAAATTTCCTCTTGTGTCAGATCTTGTATTTAAGCCTTCAGCCTATTTTAAGTCATTTCCTGTATATGACATGAGATAAGGGTTTCATCCTTTTGCAATGTGGATATACAGTTTTCCCAGCACCGTTATTGAAGAGACTCTCCATTCCCCATTCCTGGCACTCTTCTCAAAGATTCATTGAACATAAATGTGTAGTATATTTCTGGGCTATTCTATTCTGTTCCATTGGTCTCTATGTCTGTTTTAGTGCCAGTTCATGTTTTGATCACTTGTAGCTTTGTAAGACAGTCAGTCTTATGTGCATCTGTAGATTCAATGTACATGTGTTGTGCATCTGTAGATTCAATCAACCATAGACAGAAATTATTCAGGAAATAAATACATCTGAACTAAAAATGTAGAGACATTCCTGTCATTCTCTGGACAATACAGTTTAACAACTATTTATATTGCATTTACATTTTAGTAGGTATTATAAATGGTCTAGACATAATTTTCTGGGAGGATGTTCATAGGTTATATGCAGATATGTCTTTCTGTATAAGAGACTTGAGCAGTCACAGATTTTGGTATCCTGGGGGGGTCCTGTAATCAATCCCCTTTGCATATCAAGGGATGGCTACATTTTAAAATCAGAAAATCTAATACTATTGTTAATTCATCCCTCTCATCATTTTTATTTTTTTTTGTTTTATTTTTACTTTTTCTACCTCTGAGCTACACCCCCAGCCCTCTTTTATTTTTTATTTTGACTGAAATTTAGACTGAAAAAGGGTCTTGTTAAGTTCCCATGTGCTGACCTCAATCCTGTGATCCTACATTGTCTCAGCCTCCCAAGTACTATGCTTTCAGGTGTGCGCCACCATGCCCAGCTTATATTTATTTCATAATTTTATTGGTATATTCTAATTAGTCAACATAGTGAGATTCAATATGATACATTTATATATGCACACATCTCTAGGTGAGCTCTGAACTCCCCACTTCCCCCATGTGTCAGTGAGATTGGTGAGATTGGTAGTGATACCTTCATATATGAACATAACATTATTTGATCTGTTACCTTCTTCAAGCCTCCATTTCCCCAGCTCTTAGCCCCACCAATCTCCTTCTACTCTTCTACTGGTTTCTCCCCCTCTTTTATCTGAAGTTCTTTTTCTTTCCTATTTTTTCTCTAACTTTCATGAATGAGAGAAAACATGATCTCTGACTTTCTTAGACTGGCTGCTCTCGCTTAGCATAATGTTCTCAAATTCCACCCATTTTTTTTTTACAGATGATATAATTTTATTTTTCTTTATTTCTTTATCCATTCCTCTATTGATGGACACCAAAGTTGGTTCTTTAATTTGACTATTGTGAATTGTGCTGCTGTGAACATGGGTATGCAAGTATCAGTATAGTACTCTTATTTTAATTGGTTTGGAAAGATACTGAGGAGTGGTATGGCTGTGTCGTAGGGTGGATCTATTCCTAGTCTTTTGAGGAGCCTCCATACTGCTCTCCATTGTGGCTGCACTAGTTTGCAATCCCACCAACAGTGTATAAGAGTTCCTATTCTTAACTCATCCCTCTCATCTTTTATGTTACTGCTGTTATATGCTTCACCTTTACATAACGCTTCAAGGACACAGTTTATTAGTGGTATGCTTCCTTTATATGCTCAGGTATATTTTAAGGCCATTGAGATAAAAAGTCCATTTTATAGATATTGTTTACTTAATGAACATTGGTTCATTAAATCATCCATTTTTTTTTTCCTGAAGGACTTTCTGTAACACTTTTTTTTTTCTGGCACAGAATCTGTTGCTAGGGAATTCTGTCGTTTTCATTTTTTTTTGTCTTTAATTTCCTTTCTGTTTTGAAGCATTTATTTTCTGGGTATAAAGTTCTGGGTTGAGCCTTATCCAGCATTTCAGTGAGGCAACTTCCTTGTCTTTTGGATTGAATATTTTCTGATGAGAAAACATCTAAAATTTTTACTGTTATTCTTCTCTGGCTACCTCTAATGTTTTCTCTTTATCTTTGGCTTTCAGCTGTTTTAATGTCATGCATCTAAATTTTTATTTGTCAAGGTAAAAAAAAAAACTTCTTTTCCAAGAAAGCACATTTTCTCTATCTGTTTGCTTATTTACCTGAAATGGGTCTTTACAGCATCCTGTAGGAGGTGGGTTTTTATGTTCTCCTTCCAGTGGCTACTCAGTGGTCTGTGAAGAACCCAGGAGTAGGAGTGAATTCCTCTGCCCCTAATGCTCTGAGAGGTCTCACCCTGTCTGTCATTAGCAATTTGCTAAACCCTTAAACCGACTTCTTCCTGGCTCAGGTTCACCCTGCATCTGCTTCAGGGTGCCAGTATTTCTGTACTCTCTCTCCTGGGAAGTACATGCGTGCCCTTAGATTTCAGGGTAGTGAAAAAATTTTGAAAAGTCTCCGCAAAAAATTCAGGAAAAGTTAGTATTTTGCAAAATTTTGGGTTACTTTTGTTGCTGATGTGAGGGTTAGGTGTAATGGTCTTTCTAGATTACTGTGGTCTAGGTGGAAGAACTGTCTGTCAGTCATGCTTTTGATACCAGACTGTTACTTGTATTTCTGTATTGATACTTTTATTTGTAATAATAATATTTATGTATGTGTTGGAAAAGTTGGTATCTCTGAATCATCCAAATTTTAAAGCTATGTAAGCTCAGAATGATTCTATACTTACTCGTGTGTTTCCCAATAGAAGTTCATTACTGTATTAATGAACTAAGTTGAATGAAGTAAGTTAAAGGGAAATGCTCTTCCATAGGACTTTTATCTGTATGAATTTGTTAAATTTCAAGTCAAATTTTTGATAGTAGATTCTAACTTCAATGTAATTTGATTTAATAGCCATATGCAGATTAAGTTGACAGAAGAAACAATACTAAAATGGTTTCTTCTAGTTATAAGCTAGAAAATAAGAAATCTGTGTAACAAAAAAGTGACACTGTGAAATATCATAACAGTGTTCTATGAAAAGAAGTTTATCTAGCTGGGCGTGGTGGCGCACGCTTGTAATCCCAGTACTTGGGAGGCGGAGACCCGAGGATCCGGGTTCACGGCCAGCCTCAGCTACTTAGTGAGGCCCTCCGCAACTTCGTGAGACCGGGTTTCAAAATAAAGGATAAAAAATAGGGCCGGGGTCGTAGCGCAGAGGTAGAATGCCCCTGTGTTCAATCCCCGGTTCCGCAAAAAAAAAAAAAAGGAAGTTTATCTAGTACAATATTTGTATACCTTTTAATTAGTTATATACTTGGCTAATTGTCAATGAGATTTTTAGTATCAATAAAATTACACTTTACCTTTCATAGAAATAGGGTGAAGTAAATAATAATGTATATTTTTTCTCTGCTTCAGTGGATCATCTTGTACATTTTATTCTGGAGAATATACTTCTAAATAATTTACTTCTACTAATGAAACTTAGATATGCTCATTAGGCATTTTGACAAAATATCTTTATTATATTAACTTAATTTTAGTTTAAAATGTCTCAGTATGATTTATGTTAACTTAATTATGGTTGAAAAGGAGTAAATATTTTCATATGGTTGGTAGCTTATTTATGTCTGGCAAGTCAGTAATTTAGAGAGTAGAAATTTAGATCGAAGCAATGTCTTCAACTTAATCTTCTCATTTTCCTAGATTTTACCATTTATTTAAAACTGTCAGAGCCGGGCGTGGTGGCACACGCTTGTAATCCCAGTACTTTGGGAGGCGGAGACTGGAGGATCCGGGTTCGCGGCCAGCCTCAGGTCTATCACTCTCTTTCTCTCTCTCTCTCTCCCTGTTTCTCTCTCTCTCTCTACCTAGTGAGGCCCTCTGCAACTTCGTGAGACCCGGTTTCAAAATAAAGTATAAAAAATAGGGCCGGGGGTGTAGCACGGAGGTAGAACGCCCCTGCGTTCAATCCCCAGTACCGCAAAAAAATAAAATAAAATAAATAAATAAAACTGTGAGAATGTCTTGGAGCCTGATTATGTCATCAGCTAGGTTTGCTGTCCGTTGCACTGTTGCTTCATCTACACATTTTATTAATAAAGATATTTATTTTCAATAAGGAGATTGATAACGTAGTTATGAAACTTGAGTACGCCAAACCACATAACAATGGGTGCTTTATTGATAGGCATACTTATACTTCTAAGTTTCATACCTTAAAATATAAATTGAAAATGTATTAAATTATATATAAATTATTGTACTATGATATGTTTAACTGAAAAAGGTACACATGATTCATACCCTTTGTGGTCTTGAAATTGATTGCAAAAATACATATTTGGCAATAAATGTTATTGTCATAGTACACGGTGAATGCATAGTTTTTATTAATGTCCCTTGCTTTACCCTTTATTTTAATAAATATATATCAGCATTTAACCATATCTCAGAAGTAAGCTTGATTGTAAATATGATGGAAGAAAAGAGGCTGCTTGCATGTGTCTTCTTGCTCATAAACTTAGGTCAGCTTTTAAATTTATATTATTTCTATTTAAATTTATATTATTTCCTTTTATTCTTTTAGACCTCCTTATTATACTTTAAGCAAGATTACTGGCAGAAGGATAGGCTACTAAGGTCCAGACAAAAATTTAATTGGGCTTTTCAAATCTATAAAAACAATTTACCAAAACAGCTGGATATTTCAAGGATGAATTAGGAAATTAAAAATTATGTTATAGGATGACTATTTTTTAAATCTAAGACTGCAACTGAGTCTTATTTTATTCTAAAATAGAGAATTTTTATGCGCTAAATATAAAATTGTTCAAAGATTATTCCATTATTAAGACATGGCTAGCCGGGCGTGATGGCGCACGCTTGTAACCCCAGTACTTTGGGAGGCAGAGACCAGAGGATCCGGGTTCGCGGCCAGCCTCAGCTCGTGCTCTCTCTCTCTCTCTCTCTCTACTTAGTGAGGCCCTCCGCAACTTCGTGAGACCCGGTTTCAAAATAAAGGATAAAAAATAGGGCTGGGGGCGTAGCGCGGAGGTAGAACGCCCCTGCGTTCAATTCCCGGTACTGAAAAAAAATAAAAAAGACATGGCTATCTGCAAATATTATGAGCATAAGAACCAGGAAGGGTGATGTTTTTGTTTTAAAATATAAGATTAGAAAAATCCAACTTAATTAGTAGCGTTCTTCATATGATGGGGAAAATCAGCTAATTTATTGAAAGTATGTTGATAGAGGAGAAAGTTATTTTAGTAATATAAAACCATATGAAATATGAATAGAATACTGATATAAATCTTTGTTTCACATTTATTACTTAAGGGCATATTCCTTAAAGCTATGAAAAATATAAAGATTATAAAGGAAAAGCCCTTTACCACCTTCAGGAAGCTTAGGATTCATTGTGCATGTGGAAAAGGGAGGAACAAGACTCCACATTAAAAGGCAAAATGACATTTTATGAAAAATATGCAAAGTGTAGGGGCACAAAGGAAGAGCATATTTTTAATTTAAAAATGGGAACTCAAAGCCGGGCGTGGTGGTGCACGTTTGTAATCCCAGTACTTGGGAGGCTGAGACAAGAGGATCGGGGTTTGCGGCCAACCTCAGCTACTTAGAGAGGCCCTCCACAACTTAGTGAGACCCTGTTTCAAAATAAAGAATAAAAATAGGACTGGGGGTATAACTCGGAGGTAGAATGCCCCTGGGTTCAATCCCCAGTACTGCCAAAAGAAAAAAATGGGAAATCAAGGAAAATAGGTCATGGGGGAGTTTTCTACTTAGACACTCAAGGATGAGCATGTGTTGTTTCTGCTAACAAAAGGGAGGGTAAAATGGACTAGTCAGAAGAAATCAGGATAAGCAGCAACGTTTGAAGACATGGAATTCTCGGGAACAAGAGAGTGGAAGGAATGTAGAAGACAGGGGAAGGGGTGCCTGGTGAACACTCCAGGAATATTATTTCACTTCATGGACAGACTCCACAGAGACAGGGACAAGAGCAGAAGGCTTCACCTGGGTGACGGAGTTTCTCCAGTATTCCAACAACAGCAAAAAAGTGTTGAAAATAAAAATGAAATACTTTTTAATTTTCCTCTGAACTTAATATCAAATATTTTTGGTACAATAAACTGACGAGTAGTAGTGTATCAAATCAAGATTCTGAAATTCATCCAAGACCATGAAGTGTTCTGCAGGCACTGGGAATTCTTGAGGAATGAGATTCAGACAAAAGCTCTGGAGCTGGACTACAAATCAGCAGCCAGTACCAGGAAGCTGTCCTCTCAGAGTGAAAATGTCACATGCACTGCAAGAAAAGTTCAAGTTACATTAGCAAGACAAAAATTGTTTAGCATAAAAGACTTTTTTTTTTTGCAGTACTGGGGATTGAACCCTAGGGCATTCTGCCTCCCAGCTACACCCCCAGCCCTATTTTTTATTCTTTATTTTGAAACAGGGTCTTGCTAAGTTGTGGAGGGCCTCACTAAGTAGCTGAGGCTGGCAATGAACCCGGATCCTCCAGTCTCAGCATCTCGAGTACTGGGATTACAAGCGTGCACCATCACACCAGGCTAAAATACTTTAAATTGTCAGTTACATTCATCTTTGACCTGTTTTCTCAATTAGAATAAATGTTGTCACTAGGACTAGACTATTTTTCAATAACGGCAGCTAGTAAACACCTTATAAAGCCTGCTTTTTGTTTTGAATTCCAGGGACCCTCTAGTCAATGTGAAGGGGAGTGTGGGTTTGAACCCTGGTATTTAACTTCCTGACGTAGTAATTGTCAGGTAAGTTTCCTAAGTAAAATTTAAAGAAGAGTTAAAGGTAGTGGGGGAAAAAGGAGACTCAAAGGTGGAATATGCACGTGTTCTCAGTGGAATGCCTTTCGTCTGTCCACCTGCTGGGACATACTGCTTGCTTGCGTGGCTGACTGGAACTACCATTCTAGAATATAGAATATGTGAGAAAAAATTCCTTCTTTTCATCTTTGTATTGTCCCGGTTGCCTTGGAAAGTAATGACATTGCCAAATAAATTAAAGTATCTTTGGTTTGGAACTGAAAATTTATAGACATCTTGAAAAATTAGACATAATATGGTCACATTGAATGGGTTTTCTCCCTCCAGTGGCATTTCTTCTAATGGCTGGGTCCTGCTCTTTCTAGAAACCACTCCTTTCTAATAACCTCTGCTCTACCTCTGCGTAAAAACCAAGCTCACCCTCCTTCCACCAGATCTTGGTTGCATGTGATCATCACTCAGTTGAAGCCAATCAGGATTCTTCCCTGGGGTTTTCTTTTTAAATTTACTTTTCTCCTCCCTCCTTCCCTCCCTCCCTCCCTCCCTCCCTCCCTCCCTCCCTCTCTCCCTCCCTCCATCCCTCTCTCCCTCCCTCCCTTCCCCCTTCTCTCTTTGTGGTACTGGGGATGGAACCCAGGGGTATTCTTTGTCTGACCCACACCCCCAGCCCTATTTTATATTTTTATTTGTATACAGGGTCTCATTAAGTTGCGGAGGGCCTCACTAAGTTGCTGAGGCTGGCCACAAACCTATGCTCATCCTGTCTCAGCCTCCTAAGTACTGGGATTACAAGCCTGCACCACCATACCCGGCCTTGGGGTTTTCCAATAGGTCCTTGCCTGCACTTTTCTTCCCAGGGCCAGCCTGAAGGAAGGGGAGCCTGGAGCTGCTCATGACCATGGTGCCTGAGACAGAAAATGTTGCAATATAAAATGTACAATAAATAAAAACCGAACCCTTTTAGAAAATGTCGAATATGCATGCAAATTAAATGGTTAAATGACAATATGAGGTTCCTTTTACATGAATTTCTACAAGAGGCACAACTTATTTAGATGGATAGAGAAAAGTAGACCTGTGGTTTCTTGGAGGATTGAGTTGCAACGACACAGATAGGAAAGGATTAATATAACAGGCCCGAGACTGATCTTTAGAAAGGTCACCCTTGCAGGCAGCCTTGGCTGGCAACTGGGAACTTGAAATTCAAGTGACTTCCCACCATTCTGTGATATGCATGGTTGACTGGCCTAAATAATTTGTGCAAACAATTGGTTTGTGCTGAATACCTGCTCTCCTTGTTGGAGTGAAATTTTTATACATGCCAGGCAGAGCGAGCCTATATCATCAACCCCAATAGCAACCATGGGCACCGAGTCTCATGGGTATTTCACACTTGCTGCTGAAGCAAGCCAGCTCAGCCTGTGTAACTCCAGTGGGACCAGACTTCTGGAAGCTTGCACCTGGTTTCTCCAGACACTACCATCTGTACCTTTGCCCATTGCTGATTTTGCTTTTTATCCTTTTTCTGTAATAAATCACTGCCATGAATATGACTAGGTACTGAGTTTTAGAAATCTTAGCAAATCATCAAACCTGAGGGTGGTCTTGGGAACGTCTGGTGCAGCATAAAGGAACTTACTGTCTTAGGAGGAAAGTGGTTGATGTGGGTGTACTCGTTTGTCAAAACAAATGGAAGGGTACGCTTAACATCTGCATATTATACTCAATAATATCATCATGTGGAAAAACATCAAGAAAAAATTTCAAACATTAAAATTATGTTGGATGTTATTCTTGAGCTGCATGCAATGTCCAAGGAAGAGCTGTGTGGTGTGACATAAAGGCAGGTCACTCTGTCATCTGTAGAAGGAAGGAAGTAGCTTTGGAAGGGCCTCTGCAATTTGTCAACCCACAAAACCCATGGAAATGTAACATTTAAATGGTTCTGATAGATCTGTTCTTCCCATTGGCTGTATGGTTATTTAGAGATGTGTTTGCTTAGCATTGCATTAGAATCAAAAGCATTTTCAATATTTTATTGTGTTTTTAAAATTCTTAGGTGGGATCTCTGCTCTTCTATCTGATTTTAATCTTGTTTCCATGGGAAAAGTGAGGTGCCAGGGGTTGACAGACATGGCCTAATTTGATTCATAGCTTTTATACCAGTTTTCCAGATGTTTGATGGTGGATGTGTTTCATGCTTTCTTAACATATTATCCCAGGCATGACAACCCTTCATGGGCAGAGCCTTGTTATCACACTGGAAGCTGTCTAGATTTACTACATGTGATTCTTCTTTGTAGATACTAAATGAAATTAAGATCAGTGAATACTCTAGAATAGTTTGCATCTATTTTTATTATTTTAATAGGTATTTCAGTGGGAAAAAAGCTCTCTCATCAGAAACAAAGCTCTGTGCTATAACAACTCTACAGACATTGATACAGTATTGTGAATTGTGATAATTAAAAAGAATGAGCAATTTAATGCTTATGAAACTTTATTTGTAGAGAAATCACTTTTTGCCAAAAAGGTTTCTCAAGTATAAAGTCATGTGTGGCACTTTTCAGAATCAATTTCTTAAGGAAGATAACACATTAAAAAAGGGAAAATATTTGGCCTTATTAAAATAATGTAAACTCATATAAAAAGTTATATACTGAATTTAATAGTTACATGAGAAAACTGGTATGCAAAATGTGCTATTTTTGTACATTAAGAATTAGAAAATATTCTCTAGTTCACCCATTTTCCTGCAAGAAATTGAGAAACAAAAGGACTTCAGATAAATGATGGGAGATACCAGTAGAACAGTGAAAGGAGATTTGCAGAGGGAGGTGGGGAGGAAAAAGGGGAGACTTGATGAAGGAAACAAAGAGTAAAATAATGCTGTGTTCATATATGAAGTTATCAATACCAATTTCAATATGAAGTGCGGGGAGGGGAAGGGAGTGGGGTGAGATCTGGAGGGACACACACAAGTGCTGTGTGCATGTGTATTCTTATCATCTGATCCTCATCATGGTGTAGAATTACAATGGACCAATAAAAAATTAGGAAATGTGGTTAACACTAACTTTTAAAAGAAAAGCAAGGCTGTTAAATGACTATATCTGAACCTGTACTAGACTTCTCATTTCAGTGCTTTACGTAGATCTAGAAGTTAAGGGTAATGGTGGATGTTGCTAATGCTAAATTCTTCTTCTCACTGGTATGTATAGTTTAATGAGGAATTTGCAGGTGTCAGATGGGTTAGCTCTAAGAGGATTTCTTCCTGCTGTGTTTGCTTAATTAGGGTTGGTATATCCAGATGTTATCCACTGGTTGTAAGAAGTTTCATACAACACTGGGGGAAAACATGAATTTTACAGCATTCTTTATCTTGCAGATTTAATTTAAACAACCTCCTATGATATCTTGCCCCCCAAATTGTTATACACAATGTTGCATTTCAAAATAAAACACTGAAGACCAAATAGAACCCACTTATTTATTTATTTATTTTAATTTTTTTATTGTGTGATACTGGGGATGGAACCCAGGGGCATTCTACCTCTGAACTACACCCCAGCCCTATTTTTATTTTGAAACAGGGTCTCATTAAGTTTCAGAGGGCCTCACTAAATTTCTGAGGCTGGCTGAGAACCTGCAATCCTCCTGTCTCAGCCTCACAAGTACTGAGATTACAAGTGTGCACCCACCATGCCCAGCTCCAATTTTCATATAAGACATACACACACACACACACACACACACACACACACACATTCATTTAAAAACCAGCTCATTATCACCTGTACCAGTGGATGTTTGAAAGAAGCCTAATAAAAATGCAGAGTTAGGATTGTACATCAGATAGACAGAATTAATCTAGAGGAAGAAAAAAATCCCTCAGAAAGTATCAAAAATCAGTGAGAAATGACAGGTTTGATTAGAAATGTAAGAACCTGGTGGTGTCCTACAAAGAAATGGCTATAAACTGTCATGTCAAAACATCATATTTTTAGTTTTAGCAACGTCTGTGATACCATGATAAAAGGAAACGAACTACATAACTTTTAAGTAAATCACTTATTTTATGATGCAGTATATACTTTGGGCATAGTGATACCATAAATCTATTTTAATAATCATATTTGTAAAATCCCTAAAATTTCAAAGATGTGTAGGTTTCATGATGTGTTACTTCCTTTTAACTTCTAAAAGATAAGTTTATGTAAGTTTTCATCCAGGCAAAAGCTGTGTATTTCCAGGGATTTGCAGAATGATCAGTTCAGGGGATTTTAATGACCGTGAAAGGAGGAAATGATGTGTAAAATAACCAAAATGTACCAATTTGGGGCTTACAAAAAACCATGCAATCTCTAATACTCAGATATCATACTTTCCATTCAATTTACTTATTCTTTCTAGAAACATGATTCTGCCAATGTGGCATGGCCACTGGCCTCATCTTTAAGGCATGGGAATGCCTGGAGCTTATGATCCAGATCTTTGCCCATGCAGGGCTCAACTCTATTTAATAATTATGCATAGAGAAGTGATTATGCAATCTAGTGATTATGGAAATTAAGCTATCTTGCTGATGAGACAGGTGATGGATGATTTGGGGTGACAGAATCAGTATATTACTGCCTATTTTATAACTACCTGTAGACAGGCACAAATTCTCAATTCTCAACATGGTACTTATCAGCTTTCTTTGTTCAAACAATGAAACTTGCAATACACTTCTGCAGCTGGTTAGAAATATGTTAAAACCCATATGTAAAGGTAGACAGAATCTCTCTTTGACACTCAAAATGGAAATTAGATTGTGTTGTCTTTACTTCCAAGTATAAATCCTAGAGGAAATCGTTCCATTGGCAAACTAAGAGGATTAAAACTCCCCAATAACTGAAGTAAATTCTATTCTGCATGAATGGAATCTTTGATAGATAACAATTCACTCAGAAGATTCTGCCCTAAAGAACAGAAACTATATTTGAAATAACTTTATATAATATTAATGAGCTGCACCATGGGACTACAGTCACTCAAAAATCTTTTATTAAGACTAATGTATTGAGATAAGGGTATTTGTGCCCAAACAAGAATTTTAGACAGTAAATCGATCCTTCAAAAATCAGCATATTGGGCCATACTGGTGTCGCAACATCTTTACCCAAATCTATATAGCTGCTTTAATCAGGGACAGTAAGCCATTGGTAAATCCATGATGTTGTTCTTGTGCACACTCATACTTGGATGAAACTTTAAGGATTGCTCAAAATCAACTCCTGTGTCAAGAAGCATTTTCCTTTCTGCTGTCATATTACATGGTGGATACCAAAGTATGGAACTTATCACACCAAGCGACTCTAGGTGTGACTGTTTTCCTCTGCAACTATGTTGTGAAATTACTTGAAAGACTGGACTTGCTTCCATCCTTCCTTCCTTCCTTCCTTCCTTCCTTCCTTCCTTCCTTCCTTCCTTCCTGTTTGATTGTGCTTGGCACACAGAAAGTGGCAACTTAATATAAATAGGCAGAATGGATAGAATAATGGATAAAAGTTTTGGAATACTTTTTTGGATAAATCGCACAGCTGTCTTTTTCTTCCCAGAATTAGAATCACTTTTTTTTATACATCTTCATAAACTTTTAATAGAACTCATCTTCCTGTAAATAACAACTATACATAAGGATAACACACATAACTGGTGTTCCAAATGAACAAATGAAAATGACTTGAAGCACAAGTAGTGATCAAAGGCAGAGACATGAGGAGGCTCAACATTTGGAAGTTCAGGGATTTTCTGTTTAGATGCCTTTCAGACTTCTGGGGTTCTGTTTAATGTGGGGAAATCTCCACTAAGTCATTTTCAAAACTTTTGGCTCAAAGAATGGAAAGACAAATTCTGGGGCATCCATGGCCACTTGAAAATGAGGGAACATCCTGAAAAGTGAGAACATGTATGGAGTGTCCCAAACTCTGTGAATACATTTGACTAGGATTCATTTTGATTCCAGAATCAGGTATATGCAAGGACAAAGCAACCAAATTAAATATAAAAGAGCTGAACCGAAATATATGCTGCTGCCCAAGAAATACAGTTCAGAGTTTGGGTTCAAGTGAGTTAATTGTGTTCAATAACAAAACTTAAATATTCTTTAGGGACTATAACAGAATTAAAATCTTTATTACATATTTACAATGTGTTGCTTACTCTCCAAACTCCCTTCATCTATGATGAATAAAAAATATATGATCCAGTTTCTAATAATAAGACAATATGCAGAATCCAACCCAAAGATGATACAGATATTAGACTTTTCAAAGAAAAATGTGAAAACAAATATTTTTAAAATGCTGGATAATGTAAAAAATAACATTTGTAATAAATGAAAATATAGCAGCATCTGGCTGATAAAAATTATATAATGGAAAAAATCAAAATTCTGAAACTAAATAATAAATTACCTGAAATAAAAACTTGAAAGGATGGATTCATTTTTAAACTCATACAAGCTAACAAAATTGAACCAAGAGGATATGGAAAACCTAAGCAGATATATAACAGCTAATGAGAATGAAATAGTAGGAAAAAGCCTCCCAAATGCCCAGGATAAGACAGATTCATAGCTGAAAATGTCCCAGTCTTTAAAGCAGAACTAACACCAGTGCTTCTCAAATTAATTCATGAAATAGAAAGGAAGGAAACACTTTCAAACTCATTTTACAAAGCCAGCATCACTTTAATACCAAAACTGATAAGGACACATCAAGAAAAAGAAAATTGCCAATATCTTTGATTGTCATAAATGCCTTAACAAAATTCTTGAAAGTTGAATTCAGCAACACATTAAAAATATTATAAACCTCATGATCTATTTGGTTTCATCTCAGGGATGCAAGGATGGTTCAACATTTGTCAATCAATGAATGTAATATACCACATAAGTACAACCAAGGACAGAAACCACATGATCATCTCAATAGACACAGAAAAAGCCTTTAACAAAATTCAATAGTCATTCATGATAAAAACCCTGAAGAAACTGGGGATTGAAGGAATTTACCTCAATATCATAAAGGTTATATATGACAAAGTGAAGGAAAACATCATGCTGAATGGACAAACACTGAAAGCATTCCCTTTTAAATGAGGAACAAGAAAAAGATGCCTGCTTTCACCACTCCTATGCAACAGAGTACTGGAAATTTTAGCCAGAGAATTTGGGCAGGAGAATAAATAAAAGGTATACAAATAGGAAATGAAGTCAAATTATCCCTATTTTCAGATGCTACGATCCCATATTTAGAAGACCCTAAAGTCTGCACCAAAAGAATTCCAGATTGGATAAACAAATTCAGAAAAGTAGCAGAATACAAAGTCAACAAAAAAGTCAATAGCTTTTTCATAGAAAAATGATACAATGATACAGTATCTTAAAAATAGCCTATTGAGATATAATTCACATATTATACAGTTCACTCATTTAGAGTGCCCTAAATCTAGTGGTTTTTAGTTTGTTCACATAGTTGTAGAACCATCACCAAAATCATTTTTAGAATGCTCTCATCACCCATAATCAAACTCCATAATCATTTGTGGTCATTCCTCATTTTTCCACCCTGACCCCCTGTCCACTCTATGACCTCCCAGTCCTAGACAATCGCTTATCTACTTTCTGCCTCTATATACTTGCTTATTCTGGACATTTATTTTTATGTTTCTCCTAACTAACTATAGTTACAAATATATTCTGAGTAGGTTTTGAAAAGGTAAAGATATATATTGCAAACCCTAGAGAAAATCTTATAATAGAGTGCAAATATTCCAAGACACAAATTATTATCAAAGAAAACAGCTATTTAATAATAATAAAAAGGAAAAGTCATCAACAGCAATCATAAATGTGCAAGCACCTACTCACAGAACTTTCAAAAAATCTGTAGCAAAATTGACAGGATTATGCAGGAAATAGATGTCAGATTGAAAATTACTTCGTAGAATATTAGTAAATTGTATCCAGCAATGTGTAAAAAAATACATCATGACCAAGTAAGTACAGCTTATTGCAGTAGTACAAATTTGATTTAATACAGGAAAATCAATGAGTGTAATTGACCTCACTAAGAGAATAAAGGAGAGAAACCATACAATAATTTCAACAAATGAATACAAGCACAGACAGTATCATACAAGCTTATACCTATTCATGATCAAACTATCAGGAAGCTAGGAATAGAAGAAAACTTCTTTAATCTGACATCAGCTGAAAATGAGCCCCTGGGATGCAGCAATCTGGCAGAGTAGGAGGACTCAGCCTCCTCTGCCCCCTACAGAAAGCTCAAGCAGCAGCCATTCACAAACCAGAACATCTTGTAGAGGGCTCCAGTATTTGGGAAGACTCCTGGGACACCTGTGTGGTCTTCAGGACTGAATGAAAACTGAATTGGAAGGGTCAGAAGGGTCTCACTTCTACTATACCATCCCTCCACCTCCCCCAGGTGGGAGAAGATTTCCATGGTCCCACAGTTTCTACTGGGGAAACAGAGGACCAGAGGCAGTCATGCAGCTTCCCTAACACTCCCCAGTGCTTCCCAGGAGGCCCGCTGCAGTCACAGCCCACGGAGACTCTGGGCAGAGCTGGAGATGGATGCTACCTGTGTGTATTGAGTGTGACATTGTGCATGTCCTCATTCTTAATCCCATAGCACATGCTCCAGGGTGATGTGCAGGACATAGAAGATTTTGTCACCATTCTCAGAATTGAGAACAAATACAATTTTTCAAGAAATAAAGGTCTCCCAGCCTGATTATCCAGTGCTTTTTAACTAGTCAGTCAAGTTTCTGAGTTTAACTTATACTGGATTCTCTTTCTAAATGCACATAGAAAAAAAGATTGCCTTACTCAGGAAGAGAAAGTGTTCTCTTTTGTGATTTCAGAAGAGATGGGAATTCTTCTACTACATAATCTTTATAAAGGGCTTCCTTAGAGCTGGCTGATAACACCCTAGATGATGATTCTAAGAGAGGAAGAATTAAGCTGAAGACATTTGTTGCATTTAATTAAAGACTAGTTGCCTTGAGAATAGTATTTCTGTAGATGGGAATTTTAGACTACCCTATTAGATTAAGAATAGATTTAAAAAGAGCACTAATTTTTCTTTTTTTTTCTTCTTGATTCTGGGGATCAAACCCAGATCTTCTTGCATGCTTAAGATGTGCTTTACTGTTGAACTGTACCGCCAGCTCTAGAAAGCATTAATTTTTAAATTTGGTTTGACTCTAAATTTTTATTAATCATTTTCACATTAAAAATTTCTGTCATTTTTTATTTCCTCCAGCTCTTCTGAATGTTTTCTTATTGTGAATATACATGAATGAACAACAAAGCTGAAAACAAATCTCTTTTAGTTTTTCAAAGCAGTATAATAATGAAAAAGAAGAAAAAATAAATGTATAATAGAACACAAGTTGTTAATTTTGGATGTAAAGAGAATAATTTCTCTATCGTCTAAAATGATTCTGGTGGAGAGATTCTAGCCCTTATTACACTATTATTATTCACAATTCATTGCTTGAGTCAGGCATAGGGGCACATGCCTGTAATCCCAGTACTTGGGAGGCTGAGACAGGAGGATTGCAGGTTTGAGGTCTGCATCCACTAACTTAACGAGACTGTTTTATAATGAAAAGGGCTGAGAGGTACAGTTCACAGCAGAATGCCCCTCAGTTCAATCTCCAGTACACCACCCTTGCTCTACACACACACATACTGCATTTCTTATTAAGGAATTTTAACTCAACAGGTCACGTAGAAGTGGAATATTCTTGATTCTCAAAGTCATTACCAATTTGTATTTAGCAAAATCTAAGTTCAGAGAAACTAAAATCAAGAGGATTGGACTGAAATATATCTGTGTTAGTCAACTGTTTATCATCATAAGAAATTCCTGAGATAATTTAATAAGAGAAAAAAGTTTACCTTGGTTCACAGTTCTGGAGATTTAAGTCCATCATTGAGTGGACCCATTGTTTTTAAGTCTCGTGTGTGTGTGTGTGTGTGTGTGTGTGTGTGTGTGTGTGTGTGTAGCACATCATGGCAGGTGCAGGTGGTTCTGAAAACCTGTTCACATTGTGGATGAGAAGTCAAAACAAGAGAGTAAGACACCAGGAGCCCACAGCTGCCTTCCAGAGCATGCCCCAGGGACCTAAGACTTCTCCCGAGGCTCCAACTCTTGAAGTTTCCACCACCTCTCAATAGTGCCACTCTAGAAAGTAAGCCTTTAACACATGGACCTTTGAGGGACATTTAAGATCCAAGCCATAGCAACATCTAATGCTCCAAATAATTTAACGCATAAACCTCTTTGGAACCATATTCAAAAAGAGGGTACTAGGACGGCATGTTAAAAGTTTTATCTTATTTTTAATTGGCAAATCATAAGTGCATACTGTGAGGTACAGTATTGTATTTCTATACATGTATGCATTGTGTAATGATCAAATCGGGGTCATCAGCATATCCATCAACTCAAACATTTGTCATTTCTCTGTGGTAATAACATTCAAAATCTTTGTTATTAACAAAAACAAAATAGACAAATGAGTTTGCATCAAGATAAAAACTTTACACATAAGAAAGGACATAACCAACAAAGCAAAGAGTCAACCTAAAAATGGGAGGAAATATTTGCCAACTATGAATTTGTGATAGTCAGTCTAGGTTGTCAACTTGACCTGATCATGACACACCCAAGATCATGTGACTTTGGGTGTGTAACAGCAGATTAAACAGAAAGCCCTGCCCTGAATGTAGGCAGCAGGATTCTGATAGGTGCAGACTTAGATAAAAGAGAGAGAAGCCGCGTAGAGAGTGTGCGACTCTTTCCGAGGAAAACGCATCTGCTCTCGCCTGAGATCGTCAGCCGCCGGCTTCGCCTTTCTCTGAAGAGCTTCTTGATCTTCTCGGCCTCCAGTTCTTGGAACTGAAACTTCACCATTGTTTCTCCGAAGAGCTTCCTGATCTTCATGTCTTGGACTGGGACTGAATTACTGGTTGCTCCGATCCTAAGACTCCAGCTCTTAGACCGTTCGACCAGCTACTGGTTCCTCTGACTCTCCACGTGCAGTCAGAACCTGGGACTACATTGCTTCAAACTGTAAGCCCATCTGATAAATCCCTTTTTTCAAATATACTCATTCTGTGTATTCTGTTAATCTAGAGAACCCTGTCCAATACAGAATCTGAAAAGGGCTTCATATCCAGAATATAAAAGAAATTCAACTTAATACAAAACAATCAATCTGATTTAAAATTGGGCAAGAGACATGAACAGACCTTTCAGAAAGGAAGACATACAAGTTGGGAAACAGATATGTGGAAAAATGCTTAAAATTGCTCATCATCAGGGAAATGCAAATCAGAATTTCAATCATCTCACCATAACTAGAATGATTACATTTTCAAAAAGAATACACCAACAAATACTGGTGAGGATGTGTGTGAAGGGGACTCATGTACACTGTTGGAGGGAATGTAAATAAATACAGTGATTGTGGAAAATGGCATGAAGGTTCCTCAAAAAATTAAAAATAGAACTAACATATGACCCAGGAATCCCACTACTCAGTTTATATTGAAAGGAAAGAACATCAGTACGTTGGTGACACTGTTGTACTGTCAGGTCTATAGCAGCACTGTCTACAGTAGTCAAGATATGGGGTCAACCTAAGTGTCTGCCAATGAACGAAAGGATTAAAAATGTGGTGTATAGATACACAAGGGAATACTATTCAGCCTTAAAAAAGAAAAGAATGAAATCCTGCCAGTTGCGATATAAGATAAACCCAGAGTACATTAAATCATTGGAAGGCCAGGTGCAGAAGGAAAAATAGTATATTATCTTACCTATATGTGAAATCTGAAATAGTTGATATCATAAAGCAGAATATTGGTTAAGATAGGTTGAAGAGTATGAAGGGAAGAGAGATGTGGAGATGTTAGTTGACAGGTATATTTGCGCTAAGATAGGTGCTCCAAGTCTTGACATTTTATTTCACAGTAGGGTGATAG
This sequence comes from Glis glis, assembly GCA_004027185.1. NCBI lineage: Eukaryota > Metazoa > Chordata > Mammalia > Rodentia > Gliridae > Glis > Glis glis. Next base: position 76,212 of record PVJS01001212.1, read on the forward strand.
TAGTTAACAATAATACACTGCATATTTCAATTTGGTACACTTTTGAGAGTTAAAGGGGACACTATTAATAATGTTGGAGTAGTTGATAGTCATTGGCACATAAAATTATATTATCTCTGAGCTATATTTTATTATGAGTAAGTGGGTCTTTAGACTGCCTGGGTTGGTATTTCTATTCCACTACTTAATAAATGCTTGCCCATGAGCAAGTTGCAAATCTTAATTAATCCTTAATTTCCTCATGTGAAATTAGAATCATATGTGATTCTTAGTTCTGTGAAGAATGAAGGAAATGATACATGTGAAGTGGCTTGTTACCTGGCACATGCTAAGCATTTCATGATTGATAGCTATGATTATTTAATTAGAAATCATAGTCTTAAGGCCGGGCATGGTGGCGCACGCTTGTAATCCCAGTACTTTGGGAGGCAGAGACCAGAGGATCCAGGTTCACGGCCAGCCTCTGCTCTCTCTCTCTCTCTACTTAGTGAGGCCCTCCGCAACTTCGTGAGACCCAGTTTCAAAATAAAGTATAAAAAATAGGGCCGGGGGTGTAGCGCGGAGGTAGAACACCCCTGGGTTCAATCCCTGGTACCGCAAAAAAGAAAAGAAATCATAGTCTTATTTATAGGAAATTAGTATTTGGAGCGGCATTGTTCTAATAGGCATTAATAATTTGTGCTGCACCTTATTAGATACATGTCCATCTGTACTTTTTTCTTCATTTTTAAATTGCCTTATCATCCCCATGGAAATTGAATAATACCCTTATCATTTTATTGCTTTCAGATTTTATCCTCTACATAATATTTTATGTAAGAAAATACCTAATAAATAATTAATTTTTGGCTTTCCTTGGTGTTTTTATAGAGCTACAGGAAACATCTCATTGTGCAAGGAACTAATTCTCTCCATTATGTTTTATTACATATTTGATTAAGTAGCACTACTACTGTGTATGTGCTCTTAATACCAGTATTTTAAGTATCCATATTTTTTAGCTTCCCCATTATAATCTTGATGCAAATAACAGTAATTCTCTGTCTTTCTCCTCATCTCACTCAGAATTTCTGTTCTTAATTTAAATACCACATTCTGGGAGAAGCCTTAATATTAACAGAGTTGACCCGAATGTCAACTCTGGATTAAAAAGACTTTGTCTCTTGTCCACTGCCGAGCCCAAACATCCTAGAAGAGGAGCTGAGGGAAGTTTAAGTAGATATTGAATGAATATAGATCAATTTTTATATCTTTCTTTTCGATGAACAATTTGTTATTCCCAAATTTTCACTTTGTGAGATGCAATTTATTTACAATGTGGAAAGTTAAACACTATTGGTATATGTAAAATATACATGAAGAACATAATACCATTTCTATAAATAAATAAATATTGAATATGTGTAATAAATTTCAAATTCTATTAATATCTATTTCTTGTTCTGTCATGACTCTCTCTCTCTCTCTCTCTCTCTCTCTCTCTCTGTCTCTCTCTCTTTTGTGGTACTGGGGATTCAGCCCAGAGGCTGTTCACCAACAAGCCCCCCAGTCCTATTTTATTTTTTATTTGGAAACAGAGATCTCACTAAGTTGCTGAGGGCCTTGCTAAGTTTCTGAGGCTGGCCTCAAATCAGGGATCCTCCTGTTTCAGCTTCCCAAATACTGGAATTACAAGTATGCACCACTATACCTGGATCCCAAATCTCTTTTTAATCATGAAAACATACAGTTAACTGCAATTATCTATGGAAATAACGAATTATGTGAGAACAAATTGAAATTCACAAGTAATTCTCTGGTCATATTTTGGCTAGTAAACTAAGTGTTTCCACCTCCTAATCTTAAACTAGAGCTGCTGGAAGGAACAAAAGTGGCCCCCTCTCCAGTCCTCCCTGTCCTGCAGGAGTTAAAAAAGTACAAAATGTCTAAAAGGAAACTAGGAGGCAGAGGTATAACAAAGGGCATGGCTTACCCACAGGAAATCCCTAAATAATTAACCATGCACTTGAATGAAAAAATAGTGTCATAAGATGATATTTAAAGCACATTGTGTTCCCAACAGTTTGCCAAAAACTTGAGCATTCTATCATTTAATGTTTTCATATTTAATACTTCATATTTAGTATCAGTGTGTGTGGCACTGGGGATGGAACCCACGGGTATTCTAACTCTGAGCTATACCCCCAGCTGTATTGCATTTTTTTATTTTGAAACAGGGTCTCACTAAGTTGCTGAGGGCCTCACTAAGTAGCTGAGGCTGGCTACGAACCTGCAATCCTCCTGTCTCAGCCTCCCAAGTACTGAGATTACAAGTGTGCCACAATGCCCGGCTTCTTTTCTCTTTTATACTTGTATTGGTGCATTGTAATTATAAGTTATAGATTCAAAGTAGTACAAAAGTACATTCATATATCACTTGATGACTTGATGTATTTCCTTCTGCACCCCACATCCCGCCAGGCTCCCCCTCCCTGTATATATGAATGAGACTGGGGGGGATACCTTCTTATTTGGACTGTTTCTTTCCTTGATCCTCATCCCCCTCCACCTCTCACCCCCATCTCCTTCCACTATTCTACTGGTCTTTTTCTTCTTTTATCTGAAGTCCCTTTTGTTTCTTATTTTCCCTCTAGCTTCCACATGACTGACTGAAACTGGCTGATCTCACTTATAATATTCCCTAGTTCCATCCAGTTTCCTGCAAATGACATAATTTTGTTCTTCTTTATGGCTGAGTAAAACTCCATTGTGTATACATACAACATTTTCTTTACCACCCATATGTTGATAGACACCTAGACCACAATTTGTCTACTGTAAATTGTGCACAAAAATAAAACAATAGAGTGATATTCACATTTATCAAGAAAAAGTGACTTACTCCTACCTTTAAGAGGAGTCAGGAAAAATAACCTGTAAGATATGATGCAGAGGAGGGTTGTGAAGGAATAATACAATATGTACCTATCAAAAAATGTTAGATTAAAAATTCCAAAACTATGGTGTCATACATGTGTAAATCCTAGAGATATTAAAGGAGTCAGGAAAAATAACCTGTAAGATATGATGCAGAGCAAGATTGTGAGAGAATAATGCAATATGTACCCATCAAAATATGTTAGATTAAAAATTCCAAAACTATGGGGTCACATATGCATAAATTCCAGAGACATTACTAGTCAGATATGTTCTGCTCCTAATGACAAAAAATATCCGAACATTTCTAGAATACAAGGTACAAGGTAGAGAATCATTTCATTAATTGAGTGGTATGAGTTCTATATAGGGTCCTTTTAAGTTTTTGTTTTTGCTGTTTGTTTATTTATTTGCTTGCTTTCATGCTAGAAAGCCACAATCTTGTACATCCATTTTCTCAACTTTTTTCTTTTTGCCTTTCTGAAACTTTTTAGTCATGTTTTCATACTTAGAGTGGTGTGGTTTATAACATTCAAGTTCTGCATTACAATTCCCTCAGCGATTTTAACCTCAGTGTTACATGTAAGTAGAATTGAACTTACAGCTAGCTCTTTGCAAATACATTTCTACATACTCCTTTGTTGGGGAATAGTGTCCTTAATTATTCTTACAAAGTTATTCATGGTAAGCATAGTTGTTAAGGCCTGCTTGGAAATATTTGCCTTTTCCCAAACACTTCAAGGTTTTTAGCTTCAATTTAAAATACAGAAAATTCATAAGTCATATATTTTTTTCATTAAAGTCATTGCAGATATTACTCCACTGTTTTATACTATTAGAAAATGGTGAATAGAAGAAGCCTGAATGCAGTCTGATTTTCATGTTTTTGTTTTTTTTTTTTTTTTTTCGGTAGCGGGGATTGAACCCAGGTGCGTTCTACCTCCGCGCTACACCCCCAGCCCTATTTTTATACTTTATTTTTTGAAACCGGGTCTCACGAAGTTGCGGAGAGCCTCACTAAGTAGAGAGAGAGAGAGAGAGACAGAGAGAGAGAGAGAGAGACGGGGAGAGAGAGAGAGAGAGAGCTGAGGCTGGCCGTGAACACAGATCCGGTCTCTGCCTCCCAAAGTACTGGGATTATAAGCGTGCGCCACCATGCCTGGCTGATTTTCATGTTTTTTAAATTTACTTATTTCCTTTTTAAATTGCCTTGTGATTAATAATTATTATATTACTTTTGGATTCTGGTGAACATCATAAGATGTGACTCAGTGTGTAAATGGGTAAGTTTTTTTATGAGGGATATTGGAGTAACTTTCATTTGTGAATTTGAATCTTTTTATTTTAAATAAGTTTCTTGAGTCGTATCATTGTTTTTTGCCTCTTTTTTAATTCATTAGGGATATCATTTAAGCATATGTTGAATGTGCTTTATCTGCCCGTTCTTTGCATTTAACTCACTTTCTTATCCTCACCCACCATGTCTTCGTTGGCTGAGGTGCCTCTTCTCCGGGTGCCATGTCCAGTTGTGGCTAACACCTCTCCGATGGCTGTTTCCATTAGACTTCTTTCCTGAGCTCTGTTTGCTAAAATTTTAGCCCCTTGATATTGTTGTATAATTTCCTTCTTGAGCACGTACATCAGTATTCTGAGCTCTGTTTATAGAAGCCATTTTTTCTGTATTTGTTGACTCCACGAGGGATCGATTATTATGTTTTTGAGCACCATAATGAAGTGTTCCCCCAGTTTAAAATCTGCCTTGATTTTTATTTATTCTGTTCACCACCACTTTTATAGAGCTCCTATTCTGTTTCCTTTTCCATTATTTGTATTTGAATGAGAGAAGTTAATATTGGAATAGCTATTTAAAGAATAATAACCTACAAGTATGCTTACAAAGGATGCCAAATCTTCCTTTAAAGTCTAGTACTATGTGAGTGTGTGTGATCAGAGAGAGGGAGAGAGATCAGAGGGGTGGGGACATTGTCTACTGTGTTCATTCATAGCATCCAAGAGGCTAATACTTGGCACATGATATGCATTTGATTAAGAATGCATTCAGTGGATGAGTGACACGTATTAGCTTTGCTATGTCTCAGCTGACCAGGATTAGAAGCACAGTGCATGCCCTCCCCTGTTGAACACTGGCCCTGTCAGTCCCAGATTCTGAATCAATTATGATCAAGATGGTATAAGATGAATTTCACTTGTGTCACCAGTATGTAAATGTGAAGGTGCAGAAGCTGTGCACTAAGGTATGAGGAGGTAGAGATCGGGGAAAGTAGACCTACTAGCCATGGTGTTGACTCAGAAGTCGGCACAGCTAGGCAAAGATCCCTGTTTAATGAGAACTTCCCAGGGAGTCCCATTACTTAGCCCTCTGCCCAGCTCTTCAAAAGGTGTTGCTGAGATTGGGAAGGAAAGTGGGGGCGGGATCCTACCATTGATTCTTTCTCCAGGTATTCTCAACACCCACGAATTACTCAAATAACACATGCAACACCAGCTCAGATAACAACCCAAACCTAATGCCTGGTGGAGAAGAAAAGAGGTGAGAGAGGAAAATGCATTGGGGCATCCGAAAGGTCTGATTACTAGATGGCAGTAAGAACTTTAAAACCAAGCTGGGGAGAAAGGTTGTTTCAGCAAAGGCCTCAAGTGAGTGCCTCTAGAATCTTCTGGCATGCTGTTGAAGAGGACAAATGCAGGAATTGCTATTCACATAGCAACTTGTCATTTATCCTGGAAACAAGTCTACAATGCTCCTTATATACAAAAAAAAAAAAAAAAGAGAAGTGCAGAGCTATACCCCCGGGAGGCTTTCTTGCTGTGCCTTGCAAAGTGGCCTTGCCCAGAGATGTCTGTGCCCTTCTCCCCTCCCTAGACATGCCATGGCAGCCACGGCATCTGTCCAACAGGGTTCAGTGTCCTCCACAGCGATCCCGTTGCTAACAAAAGGCCTTTGCTTTTGTCCTTTGGATGAGACCCCCTACTGCCGAACTCTCTTCTCTGAGAGTCTGTTGGAGATCCGCAGGCCAGGGAGCTTCTCTTTTGCCCCTGGAAAAAAGACAGATACTGTGTTTGGGTTGTAGGTTCCCCCTTTTCATTTCCTTCATAGTTTTCATTGTTTGCAGTCAGGAAAGGAGGAAATAGATATATTATTTATTATTTTCAGGTTATGCTATCTCTTCTTTCTTTGACATTCTTTCTGAAATGTATCTTTATCATTTGAAAATAGCTTGGGGTTATATGTCTCAGTTTTCCAGGGATTAGAATGATGAATGCTATTTTATAGATGGCTGAAAGAAGAATGATCTCAATAAATTATGGACTTTATCTCAACATTTTCAGCAAGAATGAATTAAAATCAACTAAATCCCAAACTGACAGTATTAGAACAGTTGTCCCATATATTTATTGCTTTAAAATAGTCTAAATACGGTTGTGGAGTTGGGAAGTGAATTTCACTGATGACTTATTTGGGAGCTACAGTGAAGAAAATCAGAACTCGGATGAGCTCATTAATGAGATTTGTCTAGTACTAGTTCTCTTGACAGGTAACACTTGCTTAAAAATTTTCCAGGCGCAGATACTCTGAGTCAGGATGTCGGGTGTGAAACTATAGGTCTTTGAATCAGGCCTTTAGTTGTGTGGACCTAGAAAGGTCACCTGTATATGCTACCCCTTGAGGAGGATATGGAATCACCTATTATCTGAAAATCGTGGTTACAGTTTTTAATTATTGGTGAAATAATTCCAACCTTATTAACTGTATTCCTTTTGTGACATTTCATATCTGAGAAATGGTTCTTAATCAGCAACACAGATGATCTTTACACCAGACTCTTGAAAGAGAACATTTTTTTCCTGTACTCTAAATTCTAACAAAGTATCTTACTTAAAAAGTTGAGGAAATTGCTGTTTCTTTTTTTTTAATGTTCATTTATTGGTGCATTGTAATTATACATTTTGATATATGTCAGGGTATCAACATCATACATGCACACATTACACATTTAGCCCTCCCTCCAATCCCACCCTATTCCCTCCCCCTTCCCTCCCTTTCATGCCCCGGATAGTGACTGAGTGTATGTACATCATGTGCTATAGTGTGTTTCCCTCAACCCCCCTCCCAACTCCCTCAGTTAGGTCACCTTCTTTGTCCACGCTGTGGAAAACAGTGTGGAGGATCCTCAGAAGAATGGGAATAAACCTACCGTATGACCCAGCAATACTACTTCTAGGCATCTACCCCAAAGAACTAAAACCCAACTAGCAGACTAATGCATGTGTATCTATGTTTATAGCTGCACAATTCACAATTGCCAAACTTTGGAACCAGCCAAGGTGTCCATCGACAGATGAATGACTCACAAAACTATGGGATATGTACACAATGGAATTTTATGCAGCCACAAAGAACAAAATCACATCTTTGCAGGAAAATGAAGAGAACTAGAGAACATTATGCTAAGTGATATTAGTAAGTCACTAAGAGTAAAAAATCAGATGTCCCCCCTAATCTGTGGGAGCTAGATAGAATGGGACTTAGAAGGGACTTAGAAGGGAAGAGGAAATTGCTGTGTCTGAGTGAGTGCCTTTGAAAATGTTTTTAGCACACAAAAAGCCAGAGTATTAATAGCCAGACTCATAGTTACAGTTTGTTCTGGCCAGCATTCTTGCAGCTATAATCTAAAAAGATTGATCATGTCTCTTAGAGAAAAGATTTATTTTCTTACAGTTTGGGTTCAGTTCATGGGAGGCCAAGGACCTTGGATCTCAGGGCATGGCAACAGGAAGCAGAGAGAGGGAGAACACATGAGCTGTGCTCCTCATATCATGGAGGCTGGAAGCAAGAGACAGATCAGGGGGAGGAGGAAACATTTATAATCTCAGAGGCTGCTCCCCAGGTATCCACCTCCTCCAGCCACACCCTACAGGTCTACCAGGTACCACCCAGGAAAATCCATTACAATGGATTTATACACTACTGGGATTAGATCCCTCATGACTCCACTATATCCACCCTGAATATTAATGAGTGAGCTCTTTAGGGGACATTTTATATCTAACTATGACACAGGTTGACTATTTGATGAGGGCAATAGAATGTTAGTGAATAGTTTGAAGCCAATCTCTTCAGTGACAGAGCAATGGCTCTGAATTGAGCACTGCACTGAGTGAAGTCTGTGGGTTGGACTGGAATGAAGTAGAGCTGAAGATGAAGGAAAGATGCCTCTGTGTTCTTCTGAAAAGCACACACTGTGGTCCTGAGCCAAGCAGCGGCAACAGTGATGGCAAAGAATAAAGAAGATGTGCAACTGGACAGGAAGGAAACTTTAAAGGCGTTGCTGGTTGTGTTAGTGTGGGCTGCTGTAACAAACTACCTGAGACAGGGTAGATGAAAAACAAAATTCAAAATGCAAAATGCAAAATTAAAAGTATTTGTATCTCTCAAAATACTGGAAACTGTAAGTCTGAGGTCAGCGTTCCTGCATGGTCCTATTCTGGTGGGCCCTTTGCTGGGTAGCGCATGGACCCAGAAAAGTCGCCTATCTATGCTACCGCTTGAGGAGAACAGGGGATCCTTGTGTCTTCCTCCCAGGGCAGAAAGGGGCTCCCTGGAAACTTAAAAGGCAATGATCCCATCAGAGGGGCACCACCCTCAGGACTATATCTAAGCCATGCATAGTAATTACTTCCCAAAATGTGTCCTAATACCATCACATTTTTGAGAGACACAAACATTGAGTCCATAATGCAAGTTCACTGCATAACGGGGTTTAGAAGGTAGGGGTGTATAGAATGACTTCTAAGTTTTTGGTCTTGGTTACTACTACGCACCTAGTGATGCCACCAACAACAGTAAATACAAGGAAAAAGAGTAGTGAACTCAGATGTAGACATGTTAAGTTTGCGTGTCCTGCACAACATTATGGTGGCGTTCCGCAAGCACAGGCGAGTACCTGGCTCTGAGGCTTCAGGAACTGTCAGAGAGGGCGTGGAGATGGATTCCACAGGACTCCATAGGAATCAGAGAAGCCACGAAGACTGGAGAGAGTGAAACGAAAGGGGGTCATGGTGGACAGGAGCCTAGATATTTTGGGGGAAATAAAAGCTCTGAACTGATTTTACTATCTTCTAAAATAAAAAATTGAAAATAATTTATATCTACTATTTTCTAAAATTGGATCTCAAGATTAAAACAAATAACTCTGGTAAAGTTGGCTTTTATGCATTCATATGTGCAGTAGATTTCCAGAAGATGACTTGACATTTCGGTAGAGCATGTCTGGCAAACACTAGGAAAGAAGAAATTTTAATTTTTTTTTGGTTGAGGGAGAAGTAAATACAGGCAGGAAGTAGAGAAAATCTCCTAGGATGATTAATATTTTGACTATAGGTTTGCTAGAATACATAAAAGGGCAAAAGAAAATACTTGATGGAAAAGCAGATTTGGAGAAACCAGGGGATTTGAACTTTGCTATCTCGACATTAATTAAACAAGAGAGATTTTTGCTACATATTATAAATTCAGATAATTACATAACTTGTCTTGAGAATTAATTTGCCCACTGCTTCACACGTGGGAGCAGAAAATCCTTGCTATTGATTTCTATTTTAATATCACTGTTTAAAAATCTTGCAAGTAAATTAATTAATTAATCTGCATTCACAGATAAAGAAATCTTATTTGGGGCAATAAGATCATGTTTATATGCAAAGGAAAACTGTAAATAGAGTTTCATTCCTGAGAGATGGATTGGTTTAGCATGGTAAATAATATTCTCAAGGCCACTGAAGCATCTCAGAAGCAATTTAGCATATTTAGGTCACTGATGTTTTTAACACAAAATAAAATACATCTTAGCCAGGTGTTCATTGTTTAACATTGAAATGTGTGTCAATTTTATGAACTCCTTACACACTGTACTTTAAAAGTGCAGCTCTATATAGGCATATTATAGTAAATAGGTGGCATATTTATGGAATGAATCATCGGAATTCAAAAGGTGTCTCCTTACCGTTCTTGCAGTACTGAATTGAGAGGCGTGATTGCATATGATTTTAAGACTCAAAAGGCCTCTTTCAGTCTGTTAGTTGCAGTTCTATAACTAGGCCATCCGAAAAAAAAATGTCATTTTAGAACAAAATATTAGACAGGCAGTATATTTGTTTGCACATTAAATCTTACATGAGTCTGTAACAAAGCCTAAGGCACAACACCTTTGGGAAAACGCACAGTTAAACTAAATCAGTGGGATGCATGAAATGGATATTGACATGCATTGTGAGTAGTGTTAACATTTAATTTTAGACAACACCAATAAGACAAATGTAAAAACAAGCAAAATACTTAGAAGCACTGATTCAGTAGCATTATTTAAGGTGCATAAGCCAAACTGCTTTCTGTAGTCATATGTACATGCAAAACAAAAAGGATGAGAAATGTAAATAATGCTGATAATTTTCGAACAAATATTGGCAGGGTATTCTTGAGATGGTAGTGTTCTGCAGGACAAAATTATATCTGTACATGAATAAATTCATTTTACCAAAACATTATTAACTGCAGAAAATATACAAGCATTGTTGTTTAGATCAGGAATAGATATTCATGCCTGATCTCATGGCTATCAGTTTTCATCCTTCTTGGGCATTTTAGGCAATCTAATAAAGTCAAGAAAAGATATAAGAGATGAAAATTAGAGTGAAATTATAATTGACAGAAAATCAAGAAAATCATATAAATCAGGAAAATCTACAAAATACTAACAATAAGAGAATTTAATAAAAGTAGATGCCTGTCCAATAATAAGCAAAGGCCATTATTATTTTTATAATAGAAATAATCAATTAGAAAATTCAATACATCTTTCTTTTTACGTCTATTCTCAAAAGCAAGATAAACTGGACGGATCTACTAGGATCCTGTGTAAAACATGTGCCTACGTGCTTCATGCTGAAGATACGTAATGTTATTGGAGGATTTAAACAAGGAATGGAAGATGCCCCATTTTAAAGATGCAAACTCTTTACAAATGAGTTTATGAAATAAATGCAAATTTCAGCCAAATCTCAATATAATATTCCTGTAGTCCTTGAAAAAGTGATTTAAAATTCATTGAACACTCTCCGGACAATGTGGGGTATGCGGGATGGGGATGGGGGGAGGGAGATGGTCATTTTAGATTTCAAGACTGATTGTAAAGCTCTATGGGTTGAAATAGAGTAAGGTCTAGACAAATGCATCCATCAAATGGAAACTATACAACAAATTCTGTATGTGCATGATTTTCAACTATGGCAGATGTGGTTTTACAAAACATGGAGGAAGGATCATCTGTTCAACAGCTGTTATTGGAATAATTTGCTACATATATGGGGAAAATTAAACTGGATTTATACCTTATTCCTATACATGTGAATGTTCAAACTGAGTAGACATCTAACATTTATGTGGGTACTAAGTTACAATTAGATAGGAGAAGTAAATTTGGGGGTGCTATGACATAGTAGGTTAACAATATATAACAACAATCTACTGTATCCTTCCAGAAAAGTTATACAAGAAAGGATTTTGTTCACTGCAAAGAATGACAAATGCTTAAAGAGATAGGTAGATAGGATTATCCCTATTTTAATATTATGCAATGTATTTATGTATCAAAACATCATGTTACCACATAAATATTTATGTTTTTATCTGTCATTTTAAAAAATATTGAAGAAAATATGTAAGAATATGTTTTGTTTTAAATCTCAAGGCTAAAAAAGATTTCCTAAACATGGCATATAAAAAATAGAAACTTTACAGAAAAATCTTGATATATTTGACTTAAGTTCAACAGAAATTCTGTGGGTGGCGTTGATTATAAAATTGTGATGATAATAAAAACAAAAACAAATAGAAATAGACTGTGGTCATTAGTAAGGAAAAGGATACAGATACCATCTGTAGATCATATATTAATATGAGGTGCTATAATAATATGAGAGACAATTACACAATAGTTAAAATGAATAAAAGTATAAATTCAGTATTATACGATCCATGGAAGATTATAGAAAATAATAATTAACAAATAAAGATATATGTAGTCATGTGTGTTGGTGCATGCCTGTAATGTCAGTACTTAGAGGTCTGGAACAGGAGGATCACAGGTTCAAATCAATCCAGCATTTGGTAACTTAGTGAGACCCTGTTTCAAAATAAAAATAAAAATAGAAATGGTTGGGGGTATAGCTTAGAGGTAGAATACCTCTGGGTTCAACCCCTAGCACTATAAAAACCAAAACCAAAGCAAGCAAACAAACAAACAAACAAAAAACCAAGCAAAATAAACAAAAAACCAAACCAGAAAAGTTATAATATAATACAAATAGCAGAATAGCATTTAGCTGATGTCCTTTCATTTACATTTCTCCGTGTATACACACATTAGTTTTGGGAAGTCTGCATCTACAAACTGTGAAGCAAAATGAAACTGGTGTTTTGTGTGGAAATACAATGACCTCAAACACACTGTAATGTTTTCTATAAAATACTTTGAAAAGATTCTTTTTGAAAATAGAATAAAGCAAAGTGTGAACAAATACAAATTTGGAATCATTGGTAGATAGAGTTTTATGCTATTTTTGTGCTTGTATGTTTCTTAACTTTTTCAAAAAAAATCTTGTATGACTGCTAGAAATGATACAGGAGTGGTGAGGTGTTGAGGAATCTTAAAGTGGGAGCTTTGTATGTTTCTCTCAAGAACAAAAAATATTCAACAACACAGAGATGTTCAAATGAAGCCCTTGTAGATCAGTTCCATTATAGAAAGGGGTGAAATCATTTTTTTGTGTGTGTGTGTGGAACTAGGGGTTGAACCCAGGGGTGTTCTACCACTTAACTATACCCCACCTCTTTTTATTTTGTATTTTGAAACAGGGTCTCAACAAAGTTGCCCAGGCTAGCCTCCAACTTGTGATCCTCCTGCCTCAGCCTCCCAAGTACTGGAATTACAGACATGCTCCATTGCGCCAAGCGGAAATAATATTTTTCTACAGATGTGTTTGTAAAATTACAACTCTTGCAATTTATATTCTCTTCTCTTTTATTGTTATCATACATCAATTTAGCTATAGTTTAGCTATTTTTTCTTGGTTTTCATACAATTAAGAAAATATCAATTCTGATGGCTGAAATTATGTGTTAGACATGTATGATATGTGTTTAACATATGTATGCGATGGTTTGCTTCCTTTGAAGGTAGCAATGGAATTTATTTACATAACCTTTTATCTTTGTTCAATCTAAATCTGACTCTTCACTGAGATGAATTTATAGCTGCTAAGTATAGCCAACATTTAATTGTGTGAGCCATGATTTTCATCTTTCAAGGTCACACTGATAATAGGAACTAATTAATAGTTAGCACTTATGGGCTTTTTATCTCCTAAGTATGTTACTAACAATTAATTTAATTCCCTCAAGAACCACAGGGGCCCTAAGTTTTGTAGGATAAAAATAATGTTATAGGAGGCTCATTGGGATGGAAGTTAGATCAGGATACGTCTTCACAAACTTTTGCAATATGTGCAATATTAGGTAGAAAAAATAAAAGGGAAAGAAAGCCCATCTATTTAGCTTCTATTTCTAGTGAAGTTGTTTACTTCTAAAAAAATACCCTATTTTCTTTTCCCCAAATTACGGCGCAATAAATTAAGCTAATAAAGTGTGGAATGTAATTATTCTATTTGGCATTTCACTAAAAGAAAGCATCAAAAGGGCTGTAAATTTATGTATAGCACCACAGGACTCCATAATTATTCCTGTTATGTACATTTTATTTCAAGATTACTTTTACAGATTTCATTTGTTAAGCTGGAGACGGATGGAATATTTGGAAGCACAATCTGTTATATTGGCAATTTTTTTTTTTTTTTGGTATTGCCTGTTTTGAGCACTGAGAACATTGTGGTATCTTTGCTATAATATAAATTTCATACAACTATATTGCAACTGGGAATATTCTGGCTGTTTGTTATGGAGTTAAACTAAACATTAATAATATAGATGTAGAAAGGAAATGACTCACCAATTGGTGCTACAAAACTCGATAAGATGGTGTGCCTGGGGAAAATGTTAATTGTATAAAAACTGTATTTATTATCCCATTTCCCCCCTTTTATGTGACCTTAAGAGTTGTTATTTTTTAACTTTGATTATATAATTGAAAGATATTTCTGTTTTATCATTGTTGATGGAGCCACATGTTTAATATTATAAATGCACCGAAATAATTCTCTTGAGTCTTTTGTATGGTTTCACCTCCAATACTAACTTGGTGTGTGGATGCACAAGAAGCATACCTCTCTCCTTGATCAGCATGGAGAACTCTCTACCAGCCCCATAGTAAGAGTATTCTTCTCTGGGAATGTGGCTCTTTGGTTCAGCATCCTCACCACTGCGGTCTAATACCAGACATGCAGCACTTAGAGGAGGAAATGTCTATCGGGGGGCTCACAGTTTCAGAGTTTTCAGTCCATAGGGCTGACTCTGAAGCAGAAATGATGGTGGCAGTGGCAGGGTGCTCAGCAGATTGCTGCTCTCACATGATGGAAGCCAGAAAAAGAGAGAGAGAGAGAGAGAGAGAGAGAGAGAGGAGGGAGAGGTGAAGAGGGCAAGAGACATATATAGACACCAAGGCCACACCCCCAGTGACCTACATCCTCCAGCCACATCCTATCTGCCTACATGACCACCCAATAAATCCATTCAAATGATCAATCCCTCAATGGATTTATCCTCTGAAGAGATTGGAATCCTCATAATTCTATTATTTCACCTCTGAATATTTTTGCATTGTCAGTATATGAGCTTTTCCAGGGGGGATTCTGTGTCTAAACTCTAACAATGGCTGTCTAAGGCCATTCGAGAAAATTTCTTTCTCAGAGTCAGGTAATTTGGTTCACAAAGAATTCGAGGCACCCTTTGTTACCTTGTTTCCTCCTTACATCTCTGCCTCTCTTCTCTTACTCTTCCTTCTTATTTCTCTTTGTCCTCTTCCTCTTCCTAATTAGTAGCTATGTCCTTAGTCAGGGAGTCTCCTGTTTTACTCACATGTATTTGTTATGTGCGCCCTGACCCGATAGCTTCATAACACATCTTACATTGCGTGCTTCCTCTATAAATGTGAGCCTCTTATTTAATTGGAGAGCTGTTTAATGCACCTTGCAAAAGCTGTACCTATGTGAACAAGTGAAGAAGTGTAGCACATTTAGGCAAAATAACTATTGTTGAACCCGATGTCATTTTTTTTCTCTTGGAAGAATCATTTAGAGTTATCAGAAATCTTAATTTGCTCTGTAATTTATTGACTATTCAGATACTTACTTCACTTTAAAGTATTTGGAATAGGCATCTTTTGTCTCTCACTCACACAATCAAATATTATAATTAGTTGGAGCTTTAATTTAAAAAACTGAGTAATCATGATTTTCTGCCATTGATCAATTTATCCTAAAGCCTAGTTTGTTTCTTAGTCCTTCTTATCATTTGTCTACTTCTGCCAGCATTTAGGATTTATTGTTGCAATAAGAGATTGTTACATGCCAATAATGAGTTTGCTAATGAATAGCTTCCAAAGATCGATATGAGCTTTCTCTTAATGTAGTTTAAAAAATCCCCCCAAGGGCTTGTCCAGGAAAAGATTTACAGGTAAATAATCCACTGTTTTCTAGACAGGAGTTGTTTCTAGTGATGGGACAGGTTCAATAAATTATTGACATAAAGCTAAAGAAACATTTTTTTTACATTGCCAATGTTATTTACCATTAGAGACAGACATGTGCAATTTTCTACCTGATGAGAGGTTTTTGGAAATTCTAACTGTATTTCCTAACCTGTTCCTTGGGAACAATCCTGGAATTTCTGTGGTAGGCTGGATAATGACTCTAAGTTATCCACAGCCTAATTCTCTGGAACGTGTAACTGTTACTTTATATGGCCAAAGGGACATTGGAGATGATATTAAGTACCTTGACATGGAGAGATTACTATGAATTACCCGGGTAGATCCTGAATGCAATCACATGTGTTCTTAAAAGAGAGAGACAGAGGCAGATTTGCCTGCAGCCAGCAGAAGGCAGTATGGCAATAGAAACAGAACAGAATGATGCTGCCAGGAGCCAAGGAGTGTGCAGAGCCTTAAGAAAACGAAGAGGCAAGGAGAGCAGATTCTCCTGTAGGGTAGCCAGGCAGAACCAGCCCTGGTGGTGCCTTGACTTTGCCCGATGAGACTGACTGCAGACTTGGGTCCTTTAGATTAGTAAGGAAATGCATTCATGTGGTTTAAAGCCACTGGATTTGTGGTAACTTGTTACAGCAGCCATGAGAAACTAGTACAATATCCCCTCCCCACTAAGAGTTTGCACACATGATGCTAAGTCTGTAAGTGATTGATTATGCACATGTGCAACGCCTGTCTGCGATATGTCTGTGCTTTATTTATTTATTGTTATTTTAGTGTTTCTTTCTACAGTGGACCCAGAATTTTTTTTAACTTGCATTTATTTCTTTGTAGTTTCCACAAAGCAATCACCAAAATTTCTGTCTATCACCTACAATGAAAGCAACTTGTTCTTGAACATAATTCATTTTCCACGTGACTCTGGACAGTTGAAATTATTTTAATAATGCATTCATAACTAAGACGTTTGGCTCCATAGCAATGCATCCTCTTGCTCTTTGAAGATAGAATACTTAAAAATTCAGATAAGAGATGTCTCTGTTTTAAAATCTGTCAGGCACTTCAATATCCATATTTGGTCAGGTAAATTTTAGTACATCCAAAAAAGACAAAAGCCTTGTAAACCCCAAGGTGCCCTCTTGGCAGTGGACCGCACAGGAAGTCTCTGATCACACTTGTTGTAGAAAACTATTGTTCTATCACTGCTTCCAGGTTCACAGGCTCAGTGTAAAATATATCAAAAATACATTCATCAAACAATTCAACAGTTAGGCCAAGCATCCCAAATCAATCTAAATGTGCATATAATGTTGTTTCATAAACACTATTATTTAGATGTGGGAAACACAGTCAGACAGCTCAGATTTAATTCCATTTGAAATGAGTCATCTCAATCTCTACACCTAAGTTTTTGTCTCCATAAATGGGGGAGAATGGGCTGCATTCGCCTGAATTATCTATAAAGACTCTTCTTTTTTAGTACTTTTGTTGGTGCATTGTAATTATACATCATGCTGAGGTATAGAGTGATAGAAATAAAAATGCCCACAGCACTTGCAGCATTTCCCTCAGAATTCCACACCTCTCTCTTCCCTTTCCTATATATATATTGAGATGGGTATTGACTCTTCTGATACATTGCTTTTTTATGGCCAAATAACTAAAAAGATTCTAACTGTGACTGTTAACTTCAAACTCTGGTGCCCACCACAGGAGGCTGCTTTGACACAATGAGCAACTGCTTATCTGGTTCTACCACCAAAAAGGTATTCAACTGATTATCTTCCGAGACATGATTCATATACTTTTTATTAGTCATATAAGAAGTAGAAACAACTCCTTCTAAATGGACATGCTTATATAAATAATGCAATTACAGCATTGAGAAGAATGTACATATTTCTTTACGACTCATGCATGTCCTTGTGGGGTTATGGGGACTCCTGTGACGTATCCATGTGCAATGGAAAAATGGAATGTCAGTCGCGAATTGCCTGGCACGATGTCATCCTTAGCACTCTCAGTCTTCCAGTAAAACCCAAGCAAGTTCTGTTTGTATATGTGAGTGTGTACATGCACATACAAGAGGTGAGAGAGAGAGTGCAGATGGAATGTTTTTAAATGGGGGACCTGGCCTAATATTCACAAATATACGCCAGGAGCTCCGACTTACGTTTTCTCTTCAAATTATGTATTGGATTTGATTTCTGATTACATGAGCATTTCAAGTCAGAGCATAATTTTTTTTCTTGGGGTTTTGTCCACATAATGCAAGTCAACATTTGCACAGGGTTTTAAGAGCTGCAGTGTTTGGAGTGCCACAGAAGGAAGGAAGAAGAGAAGAGCCCTTACAGGGAAGGAGATATTAATTGGTAAGTCACAGAAAGATAAACTGCAGACTACTTTCCACGAAGTGTCACAAGAAAACATCAGCTCTTCACTGTGGCAGCTAGCAATGATAACCTTGCATGTTCCTAGTTCCTGGTGGAATTTGGTCCTATTAAAAGTTTAAAAGAGTATCCTGGCTCTTCCACTCTCTTGATTCCATTCCTTTCTAAACAGAATTTCTTTCCTTATGCCACAGACCACTGTAGCCACCAAGCCGGGCACCATTTCCACTAGGATGCCTACAACTGTATCATTAAATTGTGGGTTCCATGTTTTTCCATTTTGAGTTTTCACAACATAAAAGCCTTTTACTGGGATGGGGAAGAGGGATATGGTGAACCATTACAATTCAACTCCGGAATGTCTGTTGGGCAGACAAGAAATGTGGTGCTGCACGAGGCAAATGCTGTGCCCTTATCTACAACATCCATAGTGTTCATTTCTGTCGGTGCTGTTATCTGATGTGTGGGCCAGTCCTGGGGCAATTTGAACATGGCATAAATGGAGGTGTCTAGAACACGGCCTCTTTCAGGCACAGGAGACCCTATAACATGGATGTTTTAGCACATTGAATGACTGTTATAAGAGATGTGATCAAAATGATAGTTTATTTCTTTGTATTTAAGCAGTGGTGAAATCTTTACCTATTACATGATAAAAACTTGATTGGGTCCCCTCACTTCTCTACTCTTAATTAGTTAATATAATGTCTTCTGGCCGGGCGTGGTGGCGCACACTTGTAATCCCAGTACTTTGGGAGGCGGAGACCGGAGGATCCGGGTTCGCGGCCAGCCTCAGCTCTCTTGCTCTCTCTCTCTCTCTCTCTCTCTCTCCCTGTCTCTCTCTCTCTACTTAGGGAGGCCCTCCACAACTTCGTGAGACCCGGTTTCAAAATAAAGTATAAAAAAAAATAGGGCCGGGGGTGTAGCGCGGAGGTAGAATGCCCCTGGGTTCAATCCCCAGTACCGCAAAAAAAAAAAAAAAAAATATATATATATATATATATATATAATGTCTTGTGGTCACTTTATATTCCAAACACAGTCATGTGTTGCAGTCAGAATGCACATTGCAAGATGTCAATCAAAATCACGAACCGGAAGCCAGGTTTGTTTTACCTTGGCTAGCTCTTGGCTTGCCTGAGTGTAGGGGCGGAGTTGATGTCTTCTTTACTATTCCTGCTTCTGGTGTCTTTTACTGTTTGAGCCTGCTGGTCTTCTCAGGACCTTATCAGGGACAGCAGGAATGAGAACAGTAGAAGGTTTTTCTTGAACGAATAGATGTTGGAATGGACCTTCTTTGCCTCTTTAGTGAACTCTCTGTTGTTCCCATTCTTTAGAACTCTCTGCTGCCATTCCCTTGATCTGGCAGATGTGCCTCTGTTCTAGGAGCTGGCTCGACAGTCAGTTTGAGTCTCTAGGATTCTCGCATTCTGCTCCAGCCATTGTATCCTAGTGAATTGTATTGGTCAGGGTTCACTAGATCAACAGAATTCACAGAATGAGGGGGAAAAAAAGGATTTATTAGATCAACTCACAATGTGGTCCTGAGTTTCGACTGCACGTGGAGAGTCAGAGGAACCAGTAGCTGGTCGGGCGGTCTAAGAGCTGGAGCCTTAGGATTGAAGCAACCACCAATTCAGTCCAGTCCAAGATGTGAAGATAAGGAAGCTCTTCGGAGAAACGATGGTGAAGTTTCAGCTCGAAGGCTGGAGGCCAACGATCTCAGACGAGAGCAGAAGATCAAGAAGCTCTTCAAGGAAACGGCAGAGTTGGAGACCGACGATCTCAGACGAGAGCAGAAGATCAATCTCAGACGAGAGCAGAAGATCAGGAAACGGCAGAGTTGGAGACCCATGATCTCAGACGAGAGCAGACGCGTTTTCTTCAGGAAGAGTCGCGGCTCCCTCTACGCGGCTTTCTCCTTCTTTTTTTTTTTTGCGGTACCGGGGATTGAACGCAGGGGCGTTCTACCTCCGCGCTACGCCCCCGGTCCTATTTTTTATGCTTTATTTTGAAACCGGGTCTCACGAAGTTGCGGAGGGCCTCACTAAGGAGAGAGAAAGAGAGAGAGAGAGAGAGAGACAGAGACAGGGAGAGCTGAGGCTGGCCGCGAACCCGGATCCTCTGGTCTCTGCCTCCCAAAGTACTGGCCTTCTTTTTATCTAAGTCCTGCACCTATCAGAACCCTGCTACCCACATTTAGGGCAGGACTTCCGGTTCAATCTGCTGTTACACAACCAAAGTCACATGATCTTAGGAGGGTCAAGTTGACAAACCAGACCAACTATCACAAGTCTACCCTTTGTCAACTTGACTCCTAACCCAGTCTCTTTTAAATCACACCAATATTCAAATAAATAGAATAACATAGAATAATAGAACCCTAAATCCTCTCCCATGGTCTCACATCTGTCCCTTGGCTCACCTCAGCTTTCACCTGCTGGCTCCAAGAGAAATCTAAGAGACCTGTGTATTTTCTGACTGCAGGAGACGCATGTCAAGCCATTGCTCTGAGTAACCTCAAAGAGCCCACACTTTCCCCATCCTCTCGCTCGTGTGAAGGATCAGCCCCTTGGATACCGCTTCTCTTGGGTGAGGACAAGAGGTCAACACTAGCTTTCTCTAAAAGATGTCCTTTCATAATGGATCTTTCTCTATTTTCTAACCTCTTTTAAAAGATTAAATATTACCCTGGGGTCCCAGGTATACAAAGTCATAATTATTCCTGTACAGATTCTGCATAAGAAGAGATTTCCCACACTCAAGCTCCTGTATGATGTTCATTGATATCTTAACCTAAACATAGGGAAGGCAGCTATTAGCATGTTAGTAATAAACAATTGCAATACAACGTGAAAAGTGTGTTGACAGATCTATCAGCAGCTGATTAGGATGGGGGAAGAGGAGGAAAAGCCTGGTACTGACTCAGAGTGAGAGTCCAGAAAGGGAGAGCAGGTGCACTGTGAAAGAAAACCAAGCACTTCAGGAAGACCCTGAAGGATGAGCAATGTGACACTAGACAGAAGTTCCGCACCAGTGATCAGGACCCCAGGTTGGTGATGACATTACAGGTTAGGAATAGTTTTGGTGTGATTTAAAGATACAAGAGGAAAGCACAAGGTTCTGCCTCGAACTTCTCTCTCCATGCCATGGTAAAATGCACAGCATCTCGGCTGCTCTAGTAATTTCTCTCATTTCTGGCATGCATTCTTACGGCCAACACTAAATTCAGTTTAAATCAATAACATGGTATTGAATCATCATCAATATATTCAAGTACCATGTGAAGACCTTCAGGTTTTCTACCTTAAGTGAAGGAGTGGCTGAGTCCTTTGGGACTGGATGATTCAGGAGAGAAATGAGACAGCTTCACGAAGAGAAAGACATTCACCACTGCGCACCTAATCGATGCCAAACATCTCCTGTGCGATCTTGGATGGGTTCCTACTTGTTATCTGTGTGTTAGAGATGAGAAAAAGAGTAGATAGATGGGTAAAGTGACTGTCTAGATCTCTTCTCTCAGGGAGAGAAGGAGAAAGAGTCCAGATGTGCCTCACATCCATGTGCTTTCTGTCATCTCCCTTTCTGCTCCACTACATATTCTGTTTGGCTTAAATGCATAAAATGTAATCCGAAATTGGGAACTAGTCTTAAGCAAGTGATCAAAGAATTATTTTATTAATGTAAATATTGTCTATGGGGAGGGGCTAAGTGGGGAGGGACTTGGAAGGAAACACAATGAATGCTGTGTGCATGCATGTTTTTGTCACTCTGAACCTCACTATGATGTACAATTACAATGTACCATTAAAAAAAGGAAGAGATTAAGTGCTATGAGTTCCCAGGAAGGACAGAGCTCACTGGAGTTGGGAGGGATGAAGGCAGTCTTTTATTTGAGAGACAATGTTTAAACATGGAAAGAAGTCAGTGGGTGCATGTAGGTAGACAAGAACATTCAGCGATATTAGCAGGGCAAAAAATTATGGGGAAAGGGGAAAGTTGAGGGAATATTCCAGAAACAGGAAAGTGTATAGTTTGAGAACCACATGTCCTGAGTATTTAGAAGAGTTGTAAGAATCGAGACTCCAATGTCAGGGTACATGGTCTTCATTTAATTGAGTGGAAAATGAGGACTACTAACATTTTTTGGGGGGACATAAAAATCAAATCCCTGTTTTAGGAATGATAATGTGGCTGTGGTGGGAAACATGAGTCACACACACACACACACACACACACACACACACACACACACCAAGCTTTGTAAAAGAGAAGGCTGACATATCATGTGACTTTAACAAGAACTTTGGCTATATAGACAGAGTCAGTGCCCCAAGTATTGGTTAAAATGTTAAATAAATGGTGGTGCCAACAGAGATAAGAGGCCTTTAAGCAATCCAATTAAAAACCATTATGATGGTGCAGGAGAGGCATAATAAAATGTAGAAATGGGAGAAATGAGAAAGGTTTGAAATGCATACTTTTATAAAATTAGCATATAGACACACCTCAAGAAGAAGGAGTAATGGCTCAATGTGGCTCAGAGTAGTCTAACCTTGATGATAAAAAATGAGAAAGTCAGAAGGAATGTTCTCTTTGGAATGGAATAGTACACATGCCATTCCTACCTCTCTCCTGCGCATGCTCAGTTTTGCTCTCTCTCTCTCATCACACACACACACACACACACACACACACACACACACACACGATTAGTTTCTTGGATTAGTTTGAGATCGTTTTAAAAAGAGAGTGTGCCTGGCAGTGTCAGACAACAGGCAGGCAAGACGAGACACCAAAGGAAAAGAGGACCGTGATGGGAATAGTACCTGTCTGGGGGAGGTGGGGCTGGGGCAGGGTGAAGGCATCTCACAGTAAAATCTGTCTACAGCAGATTGTCTTCATCAAGACAAGCAGTGAAGGGTGAGGCTAGAAGTGCTACAGGTCCTTGTCAGAAAAAAAAAAAAAACAACCTTTTTTTATGAAGCAGGAAGGAACCAAGTATTGATATTGAAATTGTCTTTAAACAAGAGTGTCTTTAAACAATGATAGATGGGGAGAGACTTGAGTAGCAGAAAAAGGAAATAAATAGAACTAATGCTGGGTGGCAAGCATATATACAAAGGAATGGATCCTGAACACATTGTAGAGGAATGAACATCATTCCTTCCTCTTCTCTGATCAGAACAGAGAATAGGAGGAGGCAGGCAAGGCTGACAGTATTGTAATCAGAAAAACAGAGATATGGGCAACCACGGGCTTGGTAGGGAAGAAGGAATCCCACCCACACATGGGAAAAAAACTAAATCAAATTTAAAAATTCTCAAATAATGAAGGGCACTTTAATTCTATTTTAGATAACTGTAATTCGGTAAAGGATACTGTGCAGCGCAGCCTCAAGGAAGGCAACCTCATATCTCAGCGCAGAGAATTATGAGCATAAGTTCCGAGGGCAGATTGCCTGTGCTTTTTCTAACAGCCATAGGACCTTGGAGATAATTACCCAATCTCTCTGTTCCTCAGATTTTTAATCTGCAAAACAGGGATAGAGCAGTGCCTGAATCAACAAGGTGACTCCCAAATTTATTTTCATAAGTAAAACACTTAGAATAACCTTTGGAAATAAGCATAAATAAAGTGCATAGTGGTGGAAAAACATGCTTCCACATTCCAAAAGCACATTTCAGTATAAGGAAAACTGAAGAACTCACCTTCCTTCCAGAAATACCTCCACTTTGGAGAGCTCACAAACTCATGTATTTTCCCCAGACTTTCCATCCTGAGAGTTATTGAACCCCAGAGAAATCAGGTTGAAACTTGGGGCATCATTGATCCCTGAGGTTAGTTCTAATGTCTCTGTGATCCTTACAATTGTTCCTGTTGAAAACAAAATCTCGATAAGAGAATCAAGGCAGAAATGACAAACAGAAAATTAAATTACATTTGTGTTTATCCTACCGTCATTTCTCCCTTTCTTCATTTTTTTCCATATCGCCATTACAAGCAAAGAGGATTTCATTTTAAATTGGGTCCTGAGGGTTAAGTGAAACCAATAAGGAACTTCAGAGTGGAGAGAACTTAAACTACCAATATTCTCTGGGACCATGGAATTTATCACTGTCTCCCCTGAAGTGGAATTTGCTCGCTTAGAAATTATCCAAAACATAAATTATGAAGCTCCATTCCACAGAGATTTACACTGATCTCATCTTCAGAACTTTAGATTTTTGCATGTAAAAACTCAAGGTAAAAAATGTTCTCAAAATACAGACATCGGATGAGCTCTGGTGATTTTCAGAAGGCGTGCAGTTTTGCAAATGTTTAGGTCATATATTTCCACAACGATAATCTTAACATAGCTTTCGATCATTAAGATAGAGCACGCTCCGTCATCTGGATTTCCCTCTAGTGTTGGTTATTCAGCACGGTTCATGTCAAGTGTCCTTGATCTAACCTCAATCCTCACAGCTCTCTCTGTACTTATGCATACATATCTGTTGGTCTCCTGATTTGTAAGTGTGACCCCACACAAGTTTTATGATTCTGGTTTATGACAGGGCAACATGGCTTAGCATAATAAAGCCCAAGTGCAATTTCTCTGACAGCTACCTCTCCAAGGAAACATTTATGGCACTGGAGGAAAGGAGGGGACTGACAAGGATCCATGATGAGGAAGTGGCAGGACACACTGGGTGTCATTAAAGAACCTTGTCATGGAAATGTTTTTATTTTAGGAATTCCTGTGTAAGGCAAGTGTAATACAACTGCCCCACTGCAGAAAAATTTTGTTTGATTCAATAGTTTGTTCATACTGATGAAGCAGATAACTGTAGTAGGCTTTTAAGTTTTCATTCTTGAAAACTCTGTTTTTATTTTCTTTACCAAAAGTTTTCATGTGACAATTCGTTCAACAGACTAAAGGATGTGTCTTGAGCTTAACAATGGGAGACAGGTGATCAGAAAACCTGCATTGAAATGTTGGCTGAGCCATTTACTACCAATCTAGGGATGATGACCTGGTAAATGCACATTCACTTGTATGGCAAACATCGTGATACTATCTCCTCTGAGTTGTTTTGGAATTGTACAAGGTGTGTGGGGAGTGTACAGAGCACGTAGAGAGGTAGAGAGTGTAGACACATAGCCATACCTTAGTTGAGGAAATTGCACCTTGCCAAGATTAAGAGACTTTCGCAAGGTGTCACAGGGGACGAAGGTGGTAGATAGGCTGAGTAATCCAGTCCCTCTCAGTTCTGGCCACACATCTTCCAGTGTACAAAACACTGCAGAATTTGCCATTGGATTCTGAATTTCAGCATGCCATACATTCTTGTCTCTGGTTTTCTAAACTTTAATAGAATGATACATGGGAGATTTGGAAGTCTGATTTTTTTTTCTTTTTTTGGGGGGGTACTAGGGATTGAACCTATGACCTTCGACCTCCCAGCTACGCCATAGCAATTTTTTTTTTATTTTTATGTTGAAAGAGATTCTTGCTAAGTTGCTGAGGGTCTCACTAAGTTGCTGAGCTGGTCCTGAACCTATGATCTTCCTTTCTCAGCCTCCCAAGTACTGGGATCACAGGCGTGCACCACCACACCTGGCTCTCTGGAAGTCTGATTTTTAATGCATGCTCTGCATTGATGCTGCTGCAGAGGGCGTGGGAGTGAACAGGAATGCGTGAGACCATGATAACAATAACTCCTCCTCAGTGCATAGACGCCGAACATTTAGTGCAAACACAAGTATCATGTCATTGCTTATCTGCCTAGGATGCCAAGAGCATGCACATTTCTTGAAATAATATGTTTTATTTTGCCAAACATCTGATTATTATAGAATAAGAAATAGTAGTGATGATGATATAATAAAAATAGTTCCCATGAATTATTAGTGAATACTTTTATTATTAATTAAATTATTTAGCATTAAAATGTAAAACAAGCAAACAAACAAAAACCCTAGCTGGAGTGGTGGCTCATACCTGTAGTCCTACTCCTTGGGAGGTTGAGACAGGAGGATCACAGGTTTGAGGTCAGCCTCAGCAACTTAGCAAGACCCTGTTTCAAAATAAAAGCAATAAAAAGGGCTGGGGGTGTAGCTTGGAGGTAGAATTCCCCTGGGTTCAATCCAAAGTACAAAAAAATAAAATAAAAAACCCAAAAATTTGTAATGAAGGAAACAAAATTCACTCATAATTTTAACTATCTAAAATTATTACTTTGAGTTCCTTGGTATGCTTTGCATGACCTATGGAAAGCTCATTCACAACCTTCATTTCTACCTAAGTGGTAATTACTACTATAATGCTAATGTTAATCATTCCCAGACATCATTTTGTAATTTGTATTCATATTCACCAGATACAGTATTGTTTTGTGCATTTGCAACTTAGATAAGCAGTATGGCAAGATGCACAGCAACCATTTACATCTTGCATTACATTTTAGCTATTCCTCCATGTTAATAGAGATTGTATTGGACAGGGTTCTCTAGATTAACAGAATACACAGAATGAGTATATTTTTAAAAAAGGATTTATCAGATGGCTTACAGTTTGCAGCAATGTAGTCCCAGGTTCTGACTGCACGTGGAGGGTCAGAGGAACCAGTAGCTGGTCGAACGGTCTAAGAGCTGGAGTCTTAGGATTGGAGCAACCACTAATTCAGTCCC
>PVJS01001213.1:0-71714 GCA_004027185.1 Glis glis
CCTCAGCTCTCTCTCTCTCTCTCTCTCTCTCTCTCTCTCTCTCTTTCCCTGTCTCTCTCTCTCTCTCTCTCTCTATGTAGTGAGGCCCTCCGCAACTTTGTGAGACCCGGTATCAAAATAAAGTATAAAAAAATAGGGCCAGCGGTGTAGCGCAGAGGTAGAACACCCCTGGTTTCAATCCCTGGTACCGCAAAAATAAAAAAGAAAGAAAGAAAACAGAAAACACCAAATAAATAACCTAATGACACACCTCAAGGGTCTTGAAAAACAGGAACAGTCGCAGCCCAAAACCAGTAGAAGGCAGGAGATAACTAAAATCAGAGCAGAAATTAATGAAATAGAAAATTTAAAAAATGCAAAGAATCAACAAAACAAGAAGCTAGTTCTTTGAGATTAACAAGATTGACAAACCACTAGCTAACCTAACCAAAAGAAGGAGAGAATCAACTCAAATTACCAAAATCAGAAATGAAAAAGGGGACATTACCACAGATAGTGGAGAAATACAGAGGATCATAAAACACTACTTTGAAAACTTATATTCCAATAAAATGGAAAACATGGAAGAAATTGAAACATTTCTAGGCACATAAAACCTACCTAAATTGAACCAAGAGGATATAGAAAAACCAAATCAACCAATAGCAAGCACAGAGATAGAAACAGCAATAAAAAGTCATCCATCAAAGAAAAGCCCAGGTCCAGATGGTTTTCCAGCCAAATTTTACAAAACCACAGATGAACTAAAACCAATATTTCACAAGCTATTCCTT
The DNA here is from genome assembly GCA_004027185.1 of Glis glis. Lineage (NCBI taxonomy): Eukaryota > Metazoa > Chordata > Mammalia > Rodentia > Gliridae > Glis > Glis glis. The sequence continues at coordinate 774 of PVJS01001213.1, forward strand.
GAAATTGAAAGAGATGGAATTTTTCCAAACTCTTTTTACGTGGCCAACATAACATTAATACTAAAGCCAAATAAAGATACCTCAAGGAAAGAAAATTACAGACCAATATCATTAATGAACATAGATGCAAATATTCTAAATAAAATACTAGCCATGTGCATTCAAAACTATATTGAGAAAATCGTACATCATGACCAAGTTAGTTTCATCCCAGGAAAGCAAGGCTGGTTGGTTCAACATACGCAAAACAATACATGTTATCCACCACATAAATTGAACTAAAAACAAGAATCACATGATCATTTCAATAGATGCAGAAGAAGCATTTGACAAAATTCAACACTCATTCATGTTAAGAACTGTACAGAAAATCAGAATAGAAGGAACATACCTCAACATCATTAAGTCAATATTTAAGAAACCCAAAGCCAGCATCATATGGAATGGGGAAAAATTGCCAGAATTCCCCTTAAAATCAGGAACAAGACAAGGATGCCCACTATCACCACTCCTTTTCAATATAGTCCTCAAAACTCTTGCCAGAACAATAACACAGGAGAAGGATATCAAAGGAATTCAAATAGGAAAAGAAGAACTAAAATTTTCTTTATTTGCAGATGATATGATCCTATACCTAGAAGACCCAACGAACTCAACCAAAAGTGTACTAGAGCTGATTAACAAATTCAGCAAAGTAGCAGGATACAAGATCAACCTAAAAAAAATCAGTAGCTTTCATATATGCCAATCATGAATCCACTGAGAAAGTAATCCAGGATACAATTCCATTCACAATAACTTCAAAACCAATCAAATACCTAGGAATAAACATAACCAAAGAGGTAAAAGACCTCTACAATGAAAACTATACAACATTGAAGAAAGAAATCAAAGAAGATCTTAGAAGATGGAAAGATCTCTCCTGCTCTTGGATAGGCAGAATAAATATTATCAAAATGGCCATCCTGCCAAAAATTATCTACAGAGTCATTGCAATCCCTATAAAAATACCAACATCATTTTTCTCACAGCTAGAAAAATCAGTCATTAGTTTCATATGGAGAAACAAAAGACCCAGAATAGCCAAAGCAATTCTCAGCAATAAGAACCATGCAGGAGGCACCACAATACCTGATTTCAAATTATACTACAGAGATATAGTAATAAAATCAACCTGGTATTGGCAGACACATAGACCAGTGGAACAGAATAGAAGATAAAGAAACAATTTCACAATCTTGTAGCCAATTGATTTTCAATAAAGGTGCCAAACACATACATTGGAGAAAGGACAGTCTTTTCAACAAATGGTCCTGGGAAAACTGGTTATCTACCTGTAGAAAAATGGAACTGAATCCTTACCTCTCATCCTGCACAAGAGTCAACTTGAGATGGATCAAAGACTTGGAAGTTAAACCAGAGACTGTGAAATTATTAGAAGAAGCCATAGGTCCAACACTCAATCATATAGGCACAGGTAGAAACTTCTTCAACAAGACCTCCAAAGCACAGGAAATTAAAACAATAATTAATAAGGTATAGCATTAAACTACAAAGCTTCTGCTCATCAAAGGAAACCATCAAGAGCTTAAAGAGAAAGCCTACAGAATGGGAGAAGATCTTTGCAAGCTATCCCTCTGACAGAGGTCTAATATCTAGGATATTCAAAGAACTTAAAAGATTTTACACTAAAAAAAACAAATAATCCGATCAAAGAGTGAGCAACTGAAATAAATAGACACTTCATGAAAGAAGAGATACAAATGGCCAATAGATACTTGAAAAAATGTTCAACATCATTAGCAATCAGGGAGATGCAAATCAAAACTACTCTAAGATTTCATCTGATCCCAATTAGAATGGCAATCATTAAGAAGTCAAACAACAACAAATGTTGGCGCAGATGTGGGGAAACTAGGACTCGTCTACACTGTTGGTGGGATTGTAAACTAGTTCAACCACTATGGAGATCAGTGTGGAGATTCCTCAGAAAACTGGGAATGGATCCACCATATGATCCGGCTATTCCACTACTGGGTATCATACCAAAGGGATTGAAACTAGAAAACAACAGTAATATATGCATACCCATGTTCATAGCAGCGCAATTTACAGTGGCTAAATTATGGAACCAACCTAGATGTCCATCAACAGATGAATGGATTATAAAATCATGGGAAATACACCCAATAGAATTCTTTTTTTTTTTTTTGCGGTACCGGGGATTGAACCCAGGGGCATTCTACCTCCACGCTACACCCCCGGCCCCATTTTTTTATACTTTAGTTTAAAACCGGGTCTCACAGAGTTGCAGAGGGCCTCACTAGGGAGAGAGAGAGAGAGAGAGAGAGAGAGAGAGAGGGCTGAGGCTGGCCGCGAACCCGGATCCTCCATTCTCTGCCTCCCAAAGTACTGGGATTACAAGTGTGCGCCACCACGCCCGGCCACCCAATGGAATTCTACTCAGCAATAAAGAAGAACAAAATAACATCATTTGCAAAAAAAATGGAAGGATCTGTAGAACATTATGTTAAGTGAGATTAGCCAATCACAAAAGAAGAAGGGGCATATGTTTTCATTAATATGCACAACCTAGGGAGTAGTGGGGACACAAAAATGACTCCAATGATAACAGAGAACCCTCCGTGGTGCAAGGGAAGTGGTACAAGGGAAGGAGAAGGTCAAGAAAGAAGTGAATCTCTGGAATTACTACCATAAACAATGTGTACATATGAGATTATACCAACATCATTCTCAGTACTACATGTGGAGAGGGAGGTGGGGGGGAGGGACACCAAGAGCTGTGTGCATGTATGTTAACACCAAACTGATATTCATTGTGATGTGACACTACAATGCACCAATAAAAACATGTAAAAAAAGTTCTTCTAATTTGCATGCTACCTATGGATTTTCTAAAAAAAATTATGTATGTGTTCAACAATGCTTTTCCAACATAAAATAGAGAATTTATATGGCAAAAATAAAAATTAGAAAGATGTCCCATGTTCATGGATTGAAAGAATATCATTAAAATTTTCGTGGTACCCAAAGTGATTTAGAGATTGGTATCAAAATAGCAATGACATTCTTTATAGAACTAGACAAAACAATTCTAAAATTTATATGAAACCACATACATACAATCAACACTCAAACGGTTAAAGCCATCTTAAGCAAAAGAAAAAAGTAGTGGCATTACATTACCTGATTTCAAAATATGCTACAAAATTGTAGTAATCAAAACAACATGATAATGGCATAAAAACAAGTACATGGACCAATGGAACAGAATACACCTAGAAGAAAACCCAAGTATCTACACTCAACTGATTTTCAGAAAAGGTGCTAAGAACACACATTGGAGAAATGAAAATATCAACTCAGAATTAATTAAAGACTTAAATAGTTAAAGACCTGCAACAATAAGAAAAAAACATAGTGGACACACTTCAGGAAACTGGGTTGGACAAGGATATCATATATCCCCCAAAGCATAGAAAACAAAAGAACAAAATGGACAAATAAGATTATATCAAATAAAAAACTTCTGCATTATAAAGGGATCAACAAAGCACAAAAAAGTGAACAAACTGCAGAAAGGGAGAAAATATTTGCAAACTGTATAAGAGATAAGGGGTTGATTCCAGAATATACAAAGAATTCTAAAACCTCAATAGCAAAACAAATAAAATCCCAAATAACATAAATAAAAAATAGGCAATAGACCTATATAGACATTTCTCAAAAGAAGACATTTAAACAGTTAATAGGTCCATGAAAAAAATGTTCAATATCACTAATCATGAGGAAAATACAAATCCAAAGCATAATGAGATATTATCTCACCCTGGTAAGAATGGCAAAAACCAAGAAGATTAAAGGTAACAAGTGTTGGCAAGAGTGTGGTGAAAAGGGAACCCTTGAGCACTGTTGGTAGAAATGTGAGTTCATACCGCCATAATGGAAAACAGTATGGAAATTCCTCAAAAAATCAAAAATATAACTACCATATTATCCAGCAATCCCACTGCTTTGTATATATTAAAAAAAATGACATTAGTATGTTGGAGAGACATTTTCACTCCTATGTTCTTTGCAGTACTATGCACAGTAGCCAAGAAATAGAAAAACAACCTTTGTGTCTACCAACTGGTGAATGGATAAAGAAAATGTAGTACATGCACATAATATAATATTATTCATTCATAAAAATGAATGAAACCCTGTCATTTGCAACAACATGGATGGGCCTGGAGATTATTATGTTAAGTGAAATAAGCCAGGCACAGAAAGACAAATACAAAAAAGAGCTTACGTGGAATCTAAACATGTTGATCTCATGGAAGTGGAGAGTAGAATGATGCCTACCAGAGGTCAGGGGCATGGGTGGGGTGGGGGTGGGAGGGAGAGAGGGAATGGTTAGTCAATGAGTACTGAGTTATACTTAAGAGCAAAAAGTTCTGATGTGCTATTCCACAGGAGTGTAACTATAGATAATAATGTATATTTTGAAAAGCTGGAAGACAGGAGTTTGATGTTTGTACCGTAAAGGAATGGTTTATGTTTGAGGAGACAGGTATGTTTAACCTGATTTAAAGATTATACAATGCATACATGTATAGAAATATCACATTTACACCACTAATATGTACAATTTTATGCTTTTTATCTGTCAGCTAAAAAGTACCTGGAGTGTGCCCAAAGGGCTCATGTGTTAAAGGTTTAGTCCCCAGAACAGCAGTGTTCAATGGTAAGACTTTGGGAAAGTGATTGGATCATGAGGGCTCTACCACTTCAATACATTAACCCATTGAAGAATTCACAGCTGACCAGACTGTTGGGAGGTGGTGGAAACTATAAGAGGTAGAAACTAGTTGAAAGGTGTAGGACCTTGGGGTGTGCCCTTGGGGAATATATGTTGACACTGAGTGTTCTCGCACGGGTGCAAGCTCTCCCTCTCTCTCTCCCTCTCTTCTACTTCCTAGCTGCCAAGAAGTGAGCTTTACTCAGCATGATCTTCTGCCATGATGGTCTTCCTCATCCCAGGCCTAAAGCATTGGAGCCAGATGACCACAGACTGAAATCCCTGAAACTGTGAGACAAAATAAATCTTTCTTTCTTTAAGTTGTTTTTATCAGGCTTTTTGTCATAGCAACAAAAAGTTAGTACAAAAAATAATAAATGTAAAAAACATTTTTAAAATGTTAAACTAAAAAAAATTAAAAGTAGAATTATTATATGATCTAGCAATCTTACTACTGAGCATATATACAAAGAAAATAAATTGGTATATTGGAAAAATATCTGCACTCCCATGTTCATTGTAGCACTATTCACAATAGCCAAGAAATGGAAACAACTGAAGTATATATTTATTAATGAATGGATAAAGAAAATGTTATATATATACATATATATATATGTATATATATGTATGTATATATATATATATTCCACAGTATATATACATATATATGTATACATATATATATATACACACACACACACAGTGGAATACTATCCAGCCATAAAGATGATGAAATCCTGTCATTTGCAACATGAGTGAATTTGGAGGACACTATATTAAGTAAAATTAGGCAGGCACAGAAAAACAAATACCATATGACTTCACTCATATGTAGAATCTAAACATTGATCTCATAGAAATTGAGAGTAGAAGGATGGTCGCACAGGCTGGGGAGAGTGGGGGGAGGAAGAGGGATGGGGAAACCTTGATCAATGGATACTAAGTTATAGTTAGGTAAGAAATTCTGGTATGCTATCGTATAGTAGGGTGACTAGATAGGGACTGTGTACTGTATATCTCAAAAAGTGAGTAGAAAGGATTTGGAATATTTTCACCATCAAGAAATCATGAATGTTTGAGTACATAGACATCTTTAATGTCAAAACTTACACAATGTATATGTGTATCAAAGTATCACATGGTATCCCACAAATATGTACAAATTTTGTTTTTAATATGTCACTTATAAAGCAAATTTTTTTTTTGGTGGTACTGGGGATGGAACCCAGGGGCATTCTACCTCCGGGCTACACCCCCAGCCCTATTTTTTGTTCTTTATTTTGAAACAGGGTCTCACTAAGTTGCGGAGGGCCTCACTAAGTAGCTGAGGCTGGCGGCGAACTGGATCCTCCAGTCTCAGCCTCCCAAGTACTGGGATTACAAACGTGCGCCACCATGCCCGGCTATAAAGCAAATTTAATACATTTTTTCAAAAGAATACATCTTATGCACTTGCACATTTTTTTTTTCGGTACCGGGGATTGAACCCAGGGGGGTTCTACCTCCGCGCTACATCCCCGGCCCTATTTTTTTATACTTTATTTTGAAACTGGGTCTCACATAGTTGCGGAGGGCCTCACTAAGTAGAGAGACAGAGACAGGGGGAGAAAGAGAGAGAGAGAGAGAGAGCTGAGGCTGGCCGTGAACCCGGATCCTCCAGTCTCTGCCTCCCAAAGTACTGGGATTACAAGCGTGCGCCACCACGCCCAGCTACTTGCACATTTTTCATTGAGAACATTTTAAATATTTTAGTTTAGAGCTGTTTTAGAGATACTTGGTTCTTGTTAAAAGGATTTTACATAGTAGCACTTTGTATAATTTAGTTTCCAAAGCATAAGAACATAAACAATTGTTACTCCCTTTCAATCACGAAGTGGAAACGTTACAGGGCGTGGCCCATGGTATAACTAAACATCAAGCCTGAATTTTATCATCTTCAAAAATGCCAGCAACACAGAGTAGAAAACCACATCTATAAATCTCCCCACTCCAAAAGACATTCTTTATGAGGATCATCCCAGAAATCAGAAACATTTTCGAAAAGCTTTCAAAGCAAAATAAGTTGTCAGAAGGAAAGACTTGTTAGACTTTTCCAAATTCAAAACAATTGATTGTAAGCCTATGGTTAATACAAATAAGTGAAGAGCCCTCTGTGTGACTTTATGATAGTGCATCCAGAAAAAACTACTTTATGACAGGTTTTCACAATATTTCCTCTCAGCGATGTTTTTTTTAACATCAATAAGCAAAAGGACAATACAGTGTATATTAGATGCTGAAAGGGTAGAAAAATTCATTATAAGGTGAGTTGTCTGATTCCTTGGAAAATAAGAATTTGAATGGGTAGAGCACAGAATGAAGACTATCTCAGGAAATAATAGCATAAGCAAAGGAGGACAAGTCTTTGCTGAATTAAAATATTTTTGTCATTATTATGAATTTAATCATATTTTTTAACCAGTGACTAAAATATAGCTCATTGGTCCCATATTGTTTAACATTCCAGACTGGTTAATGTGTTTATATTGGAGTTCACTCTTTATGTCTTTCATCACATGATACCATATTTCCAGATGCATAAATATTGCATCTCAAGTTAAGCTTTACCACAGATTTGCATATAATCTTTCTGGCCATCTTCAGGGTATATATTACACTATAAAAATTTCTATATTATATACAGAAGTGACTACATTTAATTGTATATAGGAAAAGAATATTGGAAGAAAGTCCACTATTCTGGGAAAAATCATAATTATAGTTGAGCTAAGCCTTAACCCAGGAGTTTCAGATTGTACAATATGTTCCTCTGAACTGCTGGGAGAGAAGTGATGGATTGAAAAGGAGCCTAATATCTAAAGCTTCTGATAAAATGTGAATTTGCAAATTCATCTTCTTAACCAGATTCTAAAGTATGTTGAGAAAATCAACCTTTCTTTTTAAAAATCTGTGATAAAATTTCACACAGTTAGGTTGTATTAAATTGAACTGGACATTGTTCAACTTCATAATAAAGCAAGGCATCATTGCCAGTAAGATCTTAAGGGTATCAACAATCTGGGGGAGAGGGAAGGAGAGGGAAGCATATTATCTCTTGTTCAAAGGTCTTCAGGGAGGAAAAAAAAAACTCTAACAAATAAATTGGGAAAAAAAGCCAAGACTGCTATACTATAATACATACTATTTTGCATTTCCGTATAATATTTTATATGCAAACTAGAATAAGAATCAGAATTAGAAAGGGCACAAATTGAATTTTATGACATTTCTTACTTCCATGTTTAAAACCTAACCTGCTACAAAATACCTTATCCTAATATGATACCATTTAAAAATGAAGATACTAAAATGAAAAAGTAAATTTTTATTGTCACTTCCAAGGTCTATTTTCACACCACAGACCAACCCCCAACAATCACCCTGACGAATGTTTAGAAACCAAACGCATGATAGAGAATTCTTTCTGAAATGCCAAGTAAACCAGGAATTGTAGAAAGCCCCATCATTATTTTCCTATCAAAGAAAGCAAATGTAGAATTTCTCAAGTAATTCTTATACAACCATTAAGAGATTTGACTAGTACTTAATTTACATTTAATAAACCTATTTCAAAATTGGTTCTATGAATTATAATACACCATCATCTTTAGTTATGGAAAATATTGACATTGTGAATCACTACCAGAAAAGCTCTTATCTTCCACATAACATTTAATTAACTCATGAAAATCTGGCTTTATAAAGAAGTATTAACTACACAAGTATTTCCAAGCTTTAGAGGAAAAGTGAACTAATGCAAGGAAAGAAGATGGGGTAGTGAAAAAATAATGGTCTTATATTTACAAAATCATTTTAGGTCAGCAGTGGTTGTTCCTGTTTTAATCCATAAACCTATAGAAATTAAAGGATAACTCATTATACAACAGACATAAAGCAAAACATTGAAAATGTAGAAGTTTTAGGTTATGTTTCTTAATTTTTGTGATAAATAAGGAGAGTAATTACTCTCTTTTTTACCATGAAAATGCGTCGTAATTCTCTCATAAATTGGAGTCAAAATTTCTAAAAGGCATATTGAGTTAGTGCTGTGACATGATGCCAATTAAATAAACTACTTCTCGACTTTTGAACTGTTTGTTTCTAATGTCAGTTATATGTAGTCCATGTTGTCTGCCTGCCAAAATTAAAGACATCTTTGATTTTACTCATAATTAGTTATATATGCTCGTCAGGACAGTGATGTGTCACTTTTTTAATGGCATCTTCCCTGATTCTCCTATAGTATCTGGTGGTAGTATTTGCTAAACTAATTCATTTAAATTAATTTAAAAGTTGGATCACAATAGGAATGTATATAATAATAAGGAGTGAAGGTAATGATGTACAGTAGAATAAATAAATCTAGGCAATATAAAACAAGCTACTATGCTAGCTAGGCAAACATATGGTATTTTAATTTTAAGGAAATTCAAAGAGGGCCTTCATCATTAATAATGACCTTGTACTCCATATGTGAATATTAATGGTGCTACCTTGGTTTTGTTACCAAAGCAAAATTTACTTTGCAGAATATTAAATGATGGCATGTATCATGGCTAACAAAACCTTTTGTGATATCACAGGATGATCAACACATTGCAGAACACACACTTTGGAGAACATCATAAACTCATTCTCCAAAGGAAGAGTTAGGTGCCTTTGTCTATAGCATACATCATCGTATTCTGTGAACTCTTTCAAAAGCACACCTTAATGAAGTATTTCTCATCATTTACCCCAACAGACGTGTGGGCACACACACACATCAATCATGAGCCATGGCGAAGCTGCTCACAGATGCCCCAGCCATATTGTTTCCAAAGCAGCTTCCATGTTGCTACAGAGGCCTAATGAGGCATAAAATGTTCTTTATGATACAGATCTGTACACATCTTAATAAGGATACTGGAGAATGATATCTGAAACATGGCATCTGACAGATTTTTAACTCTCTTTCCATTAAAAAAATCTACCTTCTCATATTCCTTAAATACTGAGTTTAACTTAATGCAAAGTGGACAGCACAATTGCAGTGGCTTTGGGGAGTTCACAGGAAGTTGAAGCTTGGTTCCCGTCTCTAAAATCTTAAATTCTAACCAGAGAAATATGTACATAAAATGATCATCTTGCCAAATGTACAGACACAGTAACATGAATAAAACCATGACAACTTATGGAGTGTTTACTGAGGAGTTTTCTCGCACTTTCTCAATTAATTCTCACAAAAATATAATGAGATTCTATTATTAAACACCTCCAATTTATAGAGATGAGAAAAACCTAAATTACTGGAAATTACATATTTTGACTCAAATCACACATGTGGAAGTGATAAAATGCAATCATGGTTCTGGTTTGAAAGATGGTGCTGGAAAATAGAACCTTCCCATGCCTGGTGGATCAGTGCAGTGAGACAGCCTACAGCAGGAGGGTCACACTGAGAAGAGAGGAGTGATGATGTCAACAGGTGTGAGCCGGGCGTGGTGGCGCACGCTTGTAATCCCAGTACTTTGGGAGGCGGAGACCGGAGGATCCAGGTTCGCGGCCAGCCTCAGCTCTTTCTCTCTCTCTCTCTTTCTCTCTCTCTCTCTCTCCTTCTCTCTCTCTCTCCTTAGTGAGGCCCTCCGCAACTTCGTGAGATCCGGTTTCAAAATAAAGTATAAAAATAGAGCCGGGGGCGTAGCGCGGAGGTAGAACGCCCCTGGGTTCAATCCCCGGTACCGCAAAAAAAAAAAAAAAAAAGAAACAGGTGTGGAGGGGCACTAATAAAAACCATGAACAGTGGCCTAGGGAATAAGACTGAATCACTTAGGGAAAGGAGAGCAAGCATCAAAGCCCTAGGGATGGGACTTGATATAAAAATGGGGTTAAAGTGCTATCTTGCCAGACATGATATCTCACACTTGTAATCCCAGTACTTGGGAGGTGGAGACAGGAGGATCACAGGTTCGAGGACAGCCTCAGCAAGAGCAAGACTCTCAGTAACCTAGTGAGAGTCTAAATAAAAATAAGATAGGGCTGGGGTTGTAGCTTGGAGATAGAATGCCCCTGAGTTCAATCCCAGTGACACAAAAAGATGAAAATAAAAAATAAAGTGCTGTCTTGGAAACTATAATAAACTAGACAATAATTTTGAAAAGTTGAAAGAGGTTGAAGAGGAAATCAAAGAACATAATGAAAAATGAGTGAAATAAACCTGAGTTATTGTTGTGAAAATGGGCCAAAAGAGAGAGAATAAAAAGATTAAAAATCCAAGAAACAGAAAACAGGGGTGTATCTCAGTGGTAAAGCACATGCTTAGCACACATGAGGCCCTGGGTTTTGGAGGGTTTGCAAAAGAGGCATCATAACACCTGGTAATAGAATGAGCTTGGATTAGTAGCTCAAAAGATAACTCAGGCTCACTAGAAGAAAGAATTTTCTAACAGATCTTTCAAATAGGAAACAGGAAGTTATTTAGTAGGTATAGAGTTATAGTTTCCTAAGATGAAAATATCTGAAGATTTGTTGCATAACAATGTGAATATGTACTTACTACTAAATTGCACACTTAAAAATGTAAAGTACCATGTAAAATGTACCATGTACCATAAGGTAGTGTCTACCCTTTTTTTTTTTTTTTTTTTTTTTTTTGGTGGGGAACAGTGTTGCAAGAGAGTCAGGTCCACAGAGATACAAGACCCGGAGGCCGAATCAGAAGGCAATGAGTTATTCACCGGTGAAGATCAGAGAGCAAAGCTCCAGGTCTGAGCCCAGAATGGCATCAACATACAGATTATATAGCCCCAGTGGGACAGGTTTTGATTGGATCAATAACAGGCAGGGGTACCAATACAGGAGCTTGGGGCAGGTTTCATTTCTGCTTCCTGAGCTAGATTTCCTATATTAGCCTTCACATGGCAGGGACTGGGCGGTGCCATCTTGGGCTACACGTGGCTGGGACTGGGCAATGCCATCTTGGGCTCTACATGGCAGGTACTGGGCGGTGCCATCTTGGGCTTCATATGGTTGGAACTGGGTGGTGCCATCTTGGGCTTCTGCCTCAACACAACATAGCATTTGTGTTATGGAGGGGAATTACCACATTAAGTAGAAGATTGAACCGCCTGGTCACCTTTTTATGAGAACTCATATTGGATTAGGGGCCCACTATATTCCAGTATGATCTCATCCTGATTATATTTACAATGATCCTATTTCCAAATGAAAGCACATTCTGAAATTCCATGGGTTAGGACTACAACATATATTTTTTAGGGAACACAATTCAACCTATGACCTGTTTGTATAAGATACTGACCAACTAAAATTATTACTAGCTTATGACCCCATGATAAATGATATTTTCATCTTTTTCTCCTCTGAAGCACCAGTACATGACCCAATGTAGCAATTAAAAAACATTTGTTGAAAAAAAAAGTTGAATAAATGAAAAAATAACATGATTTGTGGGCTTAGGTTGAAATCATAAATCAAGCATGTATTTTGTGAATCTAGCGGTGTACCTTCAATAAGAAGTTTTGGAAATAACTAATTTAGTCCGTAGATCACCAGCATCATTCACCTTTTATCCATAGACCTGGACCTGGACCTGACATAGTCAACATTTTCAGATTTTGAGCATTTTCTTAATATTCTTTCTATGGAGAGATGAAATGAGTTTCTGGAATATGGCACATTTCAGCAGTAAAGAGACATCTCACACCACATGGCTACCTCAAGATGTGCTTGGAAATTTCAAAGAAAAACAGGAACAAGATAGCCTAACAGCTATTGTATGGATGAACCAAAATTAAGTCACTACAAGCAAGAGAGGTTGTAGACAGGCCTGCTATGAGACTTTTATAAACATTGTCACCCAAGTTTGTTCAATTGTGGAAAAAAGTGATAGACCAATGAAGATGACTATAAAGGAAATTCACCACAAAATAAACCATAACATGATACGCAAATTGCAGCTACCAGAACGAAGAAAATGACAAATGTCAGGTGCACATGGAGTAGAGGTAACAGTTCTCTATTATCTTTCAGCTTCATCCACACACAGAAATACTATTGTCACCATTAGGTAGCTTGTCTAGAAAGGAATAATAGCATATTGAGAAAAACATTCATCAGACCTTTCTACAATGTTCAAATTTTAAAGATTGTTATTCCCACATATGCCCAACAAACTGTGGATATTGACTCCCTCCATTAAACAGAAGTTGATAGCCCAGTTACTCAAACTAAGATTCATACTCTGTACAAGGTTTTTGTCCACATTTGATCCAAACAAAATCAAATATAACAAAAAAATCACATTTTACTCAGCCATCAAGGGGGAATGGAATACACAACCTGAGCTCGTACCTCAGGAACAGTCAAGACATGCCATGATAGCCACCTCGCTGCCTGGCCCGGCACAGAGGATTTTAACTCTTTTCCTAATGTGAGAAATGATGGTCGGCAGCAGGCTGGTCAGCGCTTTGCCCTTGTTATGTGCAGAGCTGAAGAGATTGTCCTGGGATGTCACTCTGTAAATCAACCCTCATGAGAAATACCCTATCCTCCTCTGAGTATTTTTTTTTTTTTTTTGCGGTACCGGGGATTGAACCCAGGGGCGTTCTACCTCCGCACTATACCCCCGGCCCTAATTTTTATACTTTATTTTGAAACCGGGTCTCACGAAGTTGCGGAGGGCCTCACTAAATAGAGAGAGAGAGAAAGAGAGGAGAGAGAGAGAGAGAGACAGGGAGAGAGAGAGAGTGAGCTGAGGCTGGCTGCGAACCCGGATCCTCCGGTCTCTGCCTCCCAAAGTACTGGGATTACAAGCATGCGCCACCACGCCCGGCTCCTCTGAGTATTTTGAATGAGCACTCTGTTCTTCACATTTGCAGAGTAGGGACTTTGAGATATTTAGATTCCAACCTCACACACATACACACACACACACACACATAGTATACACTCACCACGCATGAAAGTATTCTAGGCACAGCTTTACAATTCATGTATGATTGCAATGATTGTAAACACTTGATCAGAATATGTTCACATTTAAAATATCTTCATATTCCAAAAGAAATATATGTCGATTTACAGTACAAGTAGCAATAAGACATCTAAAAATTAAGCTCATCCTCACATCATTTGTATTATTGCGTCATATAATCAGCTAAACCTTCAACATTCTTTAGTAGAGATTTTTTGGTTTAGTGTTACTTGTTAAAAATAAATTTAAACACTGGACATGGTAGCACACATCTGTAATACCAGCTACTCAGGAGGCTGAGGCAGGAGGGACACAAGTTCTAGACTAGCCTGATCAACCTAGTGAGACCGTCTCAAAATAAAATAAAAAATAACTTAAAAGGGATGGGGATGTAGCTCATTGCTCAAGGACCAAGTTTCAATCCTCAGTACCTAAAAAATAATTTTTAACTAAAATTGTAAGATAGTACTTCATACTGTTACACTCAGTACAAGATCTATGCAAGTAACAATTGCTTACTAATAATTAAAATAAATACCCTGTTTAATTATGTGAATCAAATCAAGAAACATAATTTTTATCATTTTATATTGACATACAATTGACTTCCTGAAAAGAACTGACATATATGTAAAGTGGACCATCTAAAAGATTATGATTTTTTTTTCTTTTTGGTACTAGGGATTGAACCCAGGACCATTCTATCTTGGAGCTACACCCCCAGCCCTTTTTTAAATTATTTTTTTGTTTTGAAACAGGGTCTACCTAGGTTGATGAGAATCTTACTACATTATTGAAGTTGTCCTAAAACCTGCAATTCTCCTGTCTCAGCCTCCCAATTACTAGAATTATAGGTGTGATCCACAACACCCAGCTAAGATTTTGACACATTGACACATCCATAAGACCAATCTCAGTCACAGACATGAACATCCTTTGCCCTCTAACGTATCTCCCCTCTCCTTTGTCATCACTCCCTCTGGCCCTTCCTTCCATATTCTCCAAGCAAACACTGATTTGTCCTTTATCACTACGGATTATTTTACAATTTCTAAAATTTTATATACATGAAATCATGCAGTATATACTCTTTTTTCTTTACTCTAGCTTCCTTTCTTCAGCATAATTATTTTAAGGACTATCTATTTTGTTGCATGTAACAATAGTCATTCCTTTTTATTCCTGAGCAGTATTATGGTATGAATATAACACAATTTGTTTCTCAGTTCTGCTGTTGGTGGATATTTTAATTGTTTCCAGTTTTCAGCCAGTACAAGGATAGCTACTATGAATATCTGTTTATTAATATTTATATGGACATATTCTTTTCTTTCTGATAAATACTAGAGTAGGATGATAAATAACATGAAGATATATTTTTCATCTTTTTTTCAGAATCATCAATTTTAAGATTCATAAGAAACAGAAATTTATTAAGAACAGTCAGCTCCAGGAGACCCCCGATGGCCTGGAGACTGCAATCTCTGTGGAGAAGCCCCAGGCAGTTTACTCGTTCCTCCTGCAGCTGTCTGAGTACACACGGGGCTGGCCAATGTCCAGGGAGTTGGTATTATCCCTTTTAGTGGTCTGCTTTCACTGGAGACACTTTGATGTTAAATAATACTTGGCGCCTCTGCTCCCCTTTCACTGGAGCTACTTGGTTAGGTCCAGGGCAAGTCTTTGGGGCCAGCACGCAGCAGAAATATGTTCATATAATACAGGTCACAGTGAGCCAGTGCCCTCTGCACACATGTTCCATCACCAAGTAGAAGTAGTCAGTGGTCAGAGAGCCAGTGCCCTCCGCACACATGCTCCATCACCAGGTAGACATAGTTGGTGGTGTCTGAAACTGCTGGACCATCTTTGGGTGTTCCACAGTCCTCATTACATCTATTTCAGATAGAACAAGGGGGAGCATACACCTGTCCTTAGTCAGGACCTTCACGGCCACCTTGGTCCCAGTGAGGATATGGTGGGCCACTTTGACCTGGACAAAGCTGCACTTGCTGATGTCCCTCAGGATCTCATAATGGCCCTTGAGGGCATCCTCATGGGGAGAGCTGGCCAAGGGGTCTGGCCTCGCCTCACTACTCTCTCTCCTAACACTATCCATCGAAAGCCGCAACAGCAACTAACAATGCTAGCCACAAAACAAAACAACAACAAACCGACAAACAAAAGCACAGCAAAATAACAAACCCAAACAAACAAAACACACACTCAAAACAACAAAGCCAAAAGCCCAAACCAACAAATCAGATCCAAAGCCACCAAACCACCAAACAAGCTAACCAACTTGTTAGCTTGTTAGCTTGTTAGCAGTCCAACAGATCACCACCAAGAGCTCCTTGTACTTATGGACAAACCCAGCAGCGGCGAGGGCCTAATATAGCCACCGCTCTGACCTTACAGTGACTCCTCATGAGGTCACTGCAAGAAATGGCTAGGTCACAGCTGGGCGTGGCCCGCTGTGACTGTCTCACTTCTGTGCCTCCAGGACTTTTTCCACGTTAATCTGAGTAAAGACGCCAGAAGCTTTTTGCTTCCATGGGTTATGGAGACTGCTGTTTACTTGTTTAGATATTAAAATTTGTAGGATGCTTCAAGACCTTTTCACTTTGAGTCTGAAAATCTGTAATAATTTTTGGCTTTTTTAAAAATACTTTTATTGGTGCATTATAGTCTCAAAGACTTGGAAATTAGACCTGAGATTTTGAAATTACTAGAGGAAGGCATAGGTCCACCTCTCTAACATATAGGCACAGGTAGAAACTTCCTCAATAAGAGTCCCAAAGCTCAGGAAATTAAAACAAGAATTAATAAGTGAAATGGCATTAACCTAAAAATTTTTTGTTCATCAATGGAAATCATCAAGAATCTAAAGAAAGAGCCTACAGAATGGAAGAAGATTTTTGTCAGCTACTCCTCTAATAGAAGACTAATATCTAGAATATACAAAGTATTTTAAAAACTTAACACTGAAAAAACCCAAAAACCCATCAAGAAATGGGCAATTGAACTAAATAGACACTTCACAAAAGAAGAAATACAAAAGGTCAATAAATATCATATATTTCATATATATTCATATAAATATATATTTTTTCATAAAAAATGTTCAACATCATTAGCAATCAGGGAGATGCAAATTTTGGGCTTTTAAAGACCCCATCATATCTAAACTCAAGGGATGAAATTCTGTGTGTGTGCATGTGTGTGTGTGTGTGTGTATTAGTAGAGAATGAACCCAGGGGCATCTACCTCTGAGTTCCAACCCCAGTCCCCGGCTCTGTTTTATATTTTTAAATTAAGAAATTACCAAATTCTTTTCCAATTTTGCTGTACTGATACTGGGGATTGAACCCAGGGGCTTGTGCATGCTAGATAAACTACTACTGAATTACATCCCAGCCCTTGTATATTTTGCACACCCACTAGCAGTGTGTGAAAGTTCAGTTCCTCCACATTCTCACCAACACTTGGTATGGCCAATGTTTTTCATTTCAGCCCCTCTAACAATGTTTAATGGCACCACATTGTGGTTAAATTGCATTTACCTGGTGAGTAATGATGTTGAGAATCTTTTCATCTGCCTATTTCCTATAGTATATCTTACTTTGTGAAGAGTAAGATTGAAAGGTGGAATTGAGAAATCTACTTACCTATTTTATATTGGGATTTTATTTACTTACTATTGAGTTTTGAGACTTCTTTACATATTCTGAATACAAACCCTTCACATTAGGTAAATTAATATGTACAAATATTTTCTCCCATTCTGAGTTTGCTTTTTTCATTATTTTAACCATGTAATTTTTAAAAAAAAATAACTTTTAAGTTTTAAGTCTAAACTATCAATTTGTTCTTTTATGGATTGTGATTTTGGTGTCATATCTAAGAATTATTTGCCTAGCCCAAGTTGACAAAGATTTATTCTTATAACCATAAGAAACTTCTTCTAGAAGTTTCACAGTTTTAGGTTTACATTTATGTTTATTATTTTATTTGCATGAAAATCTGCAATTTCCTAGCACCTTTATTGAAAAATACTAACCTTTGTCCTCTATATTAGCTTTATACCTTTTTAAAAATTCAGTTTTCCCTTTTCCTCAATTTTCAAGAAAAACCTATGTGTCATCAGTATCCTTAGATGTGGACAGAATTCAGCAGTAAAGACATCTGGGTAGGGAATTTTCTCTGTTAGATTACCTTTAACTACAAAATCAGTTCCTTTAAAAAGCTACTCCAGTTATCTAGTTCTTTTTGAATAAAATTTGATATTTCATGTCTTTCATGAACATCTATGCTGTCAAATTATTCACAAAAATTGTTCATAATATTTTCTCATTATACTTTTAATTTCTATAAAATCTATAGTGATATTATTCCTTATATTAGTAATTCCTGTCTTCCCATGATTTTTTCTAATTAGAGCAGCTTGGGATTTATCAATTCTATAGATTTTCTCAAAAAAAATTTATTGGAGATTAATCCCAGAGACATTCTACTCCATGCTTCACTCCCAGTTCTTTTTATTTTTTTATTTTGATACAGGATCTCGCTAAGTTGCTGAGGGTCTCACAAGGTTGCTGAAGTTAGCCTTGTACCTGAGATCCTCTTATGTTAACCTCCCAAGTACTGGTATTACAGGCATACACCACCATACCTGGCTATACCTTCTCAATTTTTTTTATCTTCTGATTTTTCTTTATTGCATTGTTTTCTATTTAATTGATTGCTGCTCTGATAGTATTTATTTTCTTCCACAATAGTAGAAAATTGCCCTTTCTTTTATAATGTCTTAAAATGGAAGCAGAGGTAAATGATTTGAGACCTATATTCTTTTCTAATATAGATATTTAATACTCTAAATTTCTACTTAATTACTGTTTACTAGCATCTCACAAATTTTGATACTTTCTAATTTCCCTTTTATTTTTGACCCCTGGGTTATTTAGAAGTATTTTATTTGGTTTCCAAATATTTAAAAAATTTAAAGTTGCATTTCCATTATTGATTTCTGATTTAATTTCATTGTGATCAAAGAATATACTTTGTATGGTTCTGATACCTTTAAATTGATTGAGACTTGTTTTTTGGCCCACAACATGGCATATCTTGGTAAATGTCTCAGGGACACTTGAAAGGAATACACATTCTTCTGTTCTAAGGGACTGTGTTCTAAAATGTCACTTACGTCAATTTGGCTGTGTGTTGTTTGATATCCTTTCTGATCGTACTCAAATTGTTCAAGGGTGTTGACTATAATTGGGGATTTCTCTATTTCACCTTCCAGTTCTATCAGTTTTTGCTTCATTTTTTTTCAACTCTGCTATTAGGTGCATGATTATTTAGGGTTGTGTATCCTTTTGATTAACCCTTTATTATTATAAAATTATCTCCTTTATTTCTGATAATATTCTATACTCTGAATTCTAAGTTTTCTGATACTAATATAGTCATTTCGTTTTGACTAGTATTAGTATGGTGTATAGTTTCCAATTTTTTTTAATTATTTGGAGGGGGTATGGAAGTTAATATTTTAAGTTCTTACTTTAACACTTTTTTGCATTTATGATCATATTTTCCTAGAAAGTGAGTCTCAAATTATATACCTGTCTTTTTATTTTTATTTAAAGTATAAAAATACTGACAGTTTCACTTGCTATTCTTTAACTATATTGTTTGATCTAACCTTTTACATCTAATTTACTTGTAATTTTACTTTTAATCTATTTGGATCACCAGCTGAGTCTTTTAAATGTTTTGTAATTGAGAGACTCTGTTTTATTTTACTTGTGAAAATAAGATTTATCCTAAAATTTGCAAGGTAGTACTTTATGCACCAACACAAAGCAGAAACTCACACACAAATAACAATTACTGAAAACTTATTAAAATAAATGCTCAGAATAAATATTCCTATCAAAATCAAGGAATATAATTCTCATTAATTTATTTTAAAACAAAATTCATCAGCCTAAATGTCTTATAAAATATCTTATTAAATATTGATATTTTTAAAAATATTTGATAAGTTAGAGTCATCAGTCTTACTTACAAAGAAAGTGAATGAATAGGCTAATATTTAAAAACAAAATAAGGCAGTAAAATGTATTGTTGTAGGGTTAAACAAAGAGTAGGCATGAGAATCTCACATCAAAAGTTGGTTGCATATGTTATTCTCGATATTGTATATACACACTAAAATTTTAAGAATCTATCAGTGGTTATCGCTGCTAGTGGTAGTTTAAATCAGTATCTTTTGCCGGGCAAGGTGGCACACGTTTGTAATCCCAGTACTTGGAGGCTGAGACTGGAGAATCTGGGTTCGCAGCCAGCCTCAGCTACTTAGTGAGGCCCTCCGCAACTTAGTGAGACCCTGTTTCCGAATAAAGAATAAAAAATAGGGCTGGGAGTGTAGCTCAGAGGTAGAATGATCCTGGGTTCAATCCCCAGTACCGCAAAAAAAAAAAAAAGAAATCAGTATCTTTTCCTCAAATCTAATACATGCACCTATATGATTCAGAAATTTTACTTTTAAGATTATACTTTAAGGTAATGAAATGGAATATACACAAATACTTTTCAAGGATATTCTTCAAAACAGTATTTTAACAACAAATAAATTAGAAACAAATCTCCAAAGATAGGTAATCAGTTAAAGAAATTGTTTCACATCCATATAGAATAATACTATGCATTACATAAACTAACAAATATTTAATGTCATAGGAAAGCATTCAAAACACACTATTAAGTGAATGCAAATTTTACTACACACAGTATATATGATAGTTTATTTTTAATGTATATAATAATGAAAGTTCTAAAATTATATAACAAAGAATGAAATAGGTGCATTCACTTGCTAAAAGTGATTATCTTCCTGTATTGTGGGTGATTTGTTTGTATATACTATATATTTACTTTCTAAATTTTTATTATGAATATGTATTTTTATAGACAGATAAAAAAGTATCAGCCACAATTCAAAAAATAAATCCAAGGCTTTTAGTTTCATTGATCAAATATTTATTGGGAAATGATGTGCATTATAAGTAAGGCAGGTGTGAAAAAAATCATGCCCTCTACCTTCAAAGTAGTTAGTATAATTCAACTCTGACAGACTGTGTCAGAAGTAACAAACATTCAAAGCTAAAATAGTAAAAACTAAAATCAAACTCCCTTTGTGGTTAACTCACATAAGGCTGTACCCAGAAACTTTGGAAATATCAAAGATATTTCACCCATTAACTTGCTAATTCAAAAAGCAAATCTTGCACTTCTAATTATGTCTTTTAGAATTTTGGAGTCACTGGCTGGCATTTGTCAAATGGTGCATTAAACATGAATATTGGAATAGCCTTCACCCACCCTGGCTTTTACAAATGCAATACATTGAATGTTACAGCCTACATGATCTTAAAGTCTGAAAAGCAAAGATTTAAACAAGATATGCTATGGAATAGCAAGGAGTTTATATATTCTTTGCTATGACTAAGAAATTGTGTGAAGTATTGCTGGGATTACAAATATATGTCAGATAATGACCAAAAATCCAATGAATTTTAAAACTGGAAAAGATTATAAAGTTTTACATAGTACAAGTTAGAAGTCATACATTGTAAGTTATAGCATACAGCAATAACTTATGAGCTCCCAAACTTTAGGTTCAGGGAAAAAATAGAGGCTGGAGGCATTCCTAGAAGCAATAAATATTTCTAGCTCCGTTGATCTAGAAAGGTTTCCTAGTCGAAGTGTCATCTGAGCCACAACTACAATAAACATCCACTCTCTATACAATCAGCAGAACCCTATATAACAAAGGAATGCCAGGTAATACAGATATATTTTCCTATAGAGGAAACATCCACTGTCCACTGCCCTATGCCTGCCCCCCACCCATGCAAATAACAGAATTTTTCTGCAAATGATCTTCAAACTCTACAAAGACTTCCTTGACTAAACATTAGCTAGCTATTCTGAACCTCTTTTAATATACTTTTATTGGTGCATTGTAATTCTACATCATAGTGAGATTCAAACTGATACAAACATGCGTGCACACAGCACTTGTGTTCCCTTTCATATGCTACCCCACTGCCCTCTTCCCACACATATTAGTGAGATTGGTAGTGATGCCTTCATATATGGAGATAGAATTATTTAAACCGTTCCTTTCATCAAGTTTACCTTCTCCCTCCCTACTTCCCTTCCCCAAAACCCTTCCACTAGTCTACTGGTCTCTCTCCTCATTCATCTAAAGTTACTTTGGTTTCCTATTTTCTCTCTAGCTTCCACATATGAAAGAAAAGATATAACCCTTGACTTTTTGAGACTGGATGATCTCACTTAGCATAATATTCTCTAGATCCATCCATTTTATCTGCAAATTATGTAATTTTTTTAAAAAATGGGATGACATCACATTAAAAAGCTTCTGCACAGCTAAGGAAACAAGAGTCTGAAAAGAGAACCTAAAGAATAGGAGAAAATCTTTGCCAGCTACTTCTGTGAGGGTGTACTAATATCTAGAGTATATAAAGAACTCAAAATACTTAACACCAAACAAGTAACCCAATCAAAAAAATGGGAAATGGAACTTAACAGACACTTCTCAAAAGAGCAAATACAAATGGCCAATAAATATATGAAAAAAAATGTTCAACATCATAAGCAATCAAGGAAATGCAAATAAAAATTACACTGAGATTCCATCTAACTCCAGTTAGAATGGCAATCATCAAAAATACAAGCAATGATAAATGCTAGTGAGGATATGGGGAAATAAGAATTCTTATATACTGTTGATGGGATTGCAAATTAGTACAACCATTATGGAGATCAGTATGGAAGTTCCTCAAAAGAGTAGGAATGGAACCACCATATGATCCAACTATACCATTCCTTGGTATCTTTCCAAAAGAATTAAAGTCAGAATCCTATAGTGATAAATGCATATCAATGTTTCTGGCAGCACAATTCACAATAGCCAAATTATAGAACCAGCCTAGGTGTCTGTCAACAGATGAATAGATAATAAAAATGTGGTATATACCCATAGTGGAATTTTACTGAGCCCTCTTTTTTACTAGACCGTGGCCTCAGTCCTGTCTTTAGACTTACTATCCCAGTCTTAGCAAGAATCCTGCCATGTCAGTTTAGTGATAATCCTTCTACCTTCAATATCTGATCACCTTTAATATCCAATCAAATTCCTCTTTTCCCTTCCTTTGATATCTTTGTTCTGCCTTCAGCAAAAATTCCAATAAGGTTAGTTTATCAAGAATTTATTTACCCTCAATGTCTCCTCTTATCAAATTACCATCTGTTCACTGGCTATAAATCCCCAGCTGTCTTGACTGTATTCCCATCTCTTGCCCCTATTGCAATATTGCAACAGTTTTGAATAAAGTCTTCCTTACCATTTGAACAAGTATCAGAATAATATTTTCTTTAGCAACTCTGAGGGATATGTCTGTGAATCCATTCAGTATAGACACACCTTGCTTTTTTAGTATATACACTTTTTATAAGTTGAAATTCAATTTCGTATAAGTCCAGATCTATTATTTTACCAGGAAAACTGTTCAGTTATTCAATAGGTGGTTTACTTCAAGCCCCTCTCTCTGCAAGAATGGTGAAAAGTCCAAGAGTATAACAGGTAAGCCTACAAGTTTTGTGGATGTTGACAGAAGACCTGAGACTATGGGGTAGGAAACAAGGGACTTTTGTTACTTATGGCACAAAAGCAGCAGGACCATCATCATATTTGCAGCAGTTCCCCTTTCCCCAAGTCCCATGAAGGTGATGTGAGTGAACTCAGATGAATGCCTACACATGCACCGAGGTGAAATGCAAGGGAGAAACTCTGAGCTTAGAGAACATGCATCTTTTATAATGTGCAGTAAGTATGCCTACCTTTTCCTGGGGGTAGGGGACAGGAAGGGGAGTGTCTATTTTTTAAGTGGTTTACTATTCAAGCATTCTTGGAAAGACTCCCTAGAACAAAGATCCATTAGTCCCTCATTCACGAAGTATTTAATGGTGTGAGAGATTCATGGAAAACGGTCTCCTAACATCTTGAGCCTGCCACCATAGGAATCCTGTTCAGCATTTAAAAATAAGGTTATTTATCAAAACATGAATTTTCATATATTATTCCTGCAAAATATGACACTACATAACACTAATTTGATGACCTAACCAAAGAATGTCATATAACTGCCCTTTTTTATAGAAATTCTTAATGGTTGGTTTGTGAGGTAAAGAGAGACAAGAGGACGCATCTCCCCATTTCTTTCTTTAGCTTCAATTCTGGTTTACCTTTTAAGTGATCTCTGCTCATCATCTTAAGTGATTTAAAAAAAAACTTCTCCAGAACTTTCCCTCTCTTCCTGTACTATTTAAGGGTAAAAGGAGAAAGCATTTACTAGGGGTTGCCTTCTGTGCCAGGCAATGCAATGGGTATTCCTGCTTCTCTTCTTCCTTAGTGGTCTAACCACCCTCCAATTCCAAACCCCATGTTCAGTATATAAACCTGGATGTCATGCAGAATCTTAGGTTTAGAGAAAGCAAGACTCCATTCCCCTGATTCCACAACACAAAACATCTGACTCAAGCAGATTTAAATTTTATTCAGTAGACGTTGGGGAACAAAGTTTAGCCAAGCATCACCTTTAAACATTCTCACAAATGAGACTCTAAAAGAAAAGACAGAAAGGATTTGTTCTCTCCCCACACTCCATTCTTTATCTTTGTATTGTAATAAGTACACCAATGGGAATTCTAGAAATCCATCTGTTTTCATTTTCTTGAAATACAGAAGCAAGCAAGCCCTCTAAACAAAATGTAAGTTTCATATTTTAAATCTGAATGGATTTAGAAAAGCAGACAAGTGAAGAGTCAAAAACATAAATTTTATAAATGGAAATAAGGTTTAACATGTTGAAGGCAAACTTTTGCACTCTATTCCTTTTAATCTATTTTTCAAGTCTAGGATAAAATATCTTTTTCAATAATTGAATTTAGAAAGCCTGTCTAACGATACTGAAGGAACTACTTGAAAAGTATACTAGTTATCCAAAGTCTCCACTTAACTTTTTTAACTAAAGTGAATTATTTCATTTGTGGTTTCAGCATTGTTTAGACCTACCAGCATATCTCCCTATGCTTTAGAAATTCAAAAGATTATGTAAATCCTTTTCTTCAAGTATGTACTTTTTCCTTTGCCTGCTTTTAGTCATTGTAAAGAGATTATTTCTGTATAACATGTCTGATCTTTTGGATATTTCCTTTTGACATGGCTTTTTGGGAATTATAACGAGGTTGGCTGTCAAGTTTACAAGACTTTAACAAGCACATATGCTCTTCATGCTGAACCAAAAATAAAAACTTATATTCTCTGCCCCAGGCACCATCAGTGATGTTTTAAAATAAACCCAATTATATAATTTCTAGATTATTCCTCAGGTAAGAGAGTGAAAGGGTGTAGAACACAGTGTCTTTGCCAGGAAGCATCTGGAGGATGGGGCAAGATTTGCCATAGTGTGTCCTCCAATGCAGAGACCTTCAAATGCCCCTGTCACATAGTACTAGGCTCAAGTATTTAACAGGAAGTTAGTGCCATCCCAAAAGTAGAAGTTCAATTTTCAGGAAGGAGAAACATCAAGGAAGGTGAAATAGGTGCCTAATTTAGAGAGATTGCAGTTGACCTAAGCTGTAAATAGGTCTGAGAATCCTGGGACTCCTTGAAAGTTTGGAGAGGTCGTGAGGCATAGCGGATCAGAGCCTGGGCTCTCAAGTCAGACAACCCTGGACTTGACTCTCAGCTTGCTCTGTCATTTACTGTAGGACTTTGGAAAGTCAATATTTCTCAGACCATTTTTTCCTCTGCAAAATGAACACAGCAATGCCCACTGCATAGGGCTATTGAAAGGATTTATTAAAATGATGCATAAAACACACATTGCAGCATTTCACAAACATTAACTATTCTGAAAATGATGATGATAAGAAATAAGACAATCATATTTTCTAGGCAGGTGTCAGGGGTCTGGTCAGTGGCCAGCTGTGGTTGCAGGCAGTGAGATCCCCACTGGAAAACAGCACTGGGAGCTGCCATCTGGAGGAGAACAAACAGCAGACAGCAACTTTATTCTGCAGACTGGTTCCTTACATAGGGTTGTGCACAAAATGGCACACACCCATGTTGGCATGGGCGTGCACATACACGTTACACTCTACTTAGTCATTGCACATGCATGTTACAATTTGCATAATCATTGCACACAACTACATGCAATGTGCATGTGTGAGTTGTGCGTGTACTCGCTATTACGTGGGAGGTGCATACACCTGGGGCTACATAGGGACTCACGCACCGCAGCTTTGCAGGATGTGCCCGGGTCCACAGCTGCATGGGGTCATGCCCTCACCGCCAGCCTGTACTCCTCCTGGGTCCCCACACCAGGATCACATTCTGAGATATTGAGAATTCGGAACATGTAAATATGAATGAATATGAACATGTGAATCAACATGTGAATATAGAGGGAACACATTTCTACCCATAATATCCACCATGGCTCTATCCCATTTCTACTCTGCCAGACTTTCCTCAACCCCAATCACCAGAGTTATTTACCTGGGAACCCTCAAGGGATTCATGAACAGAAATGCATTTCAATATAATTGGTTTTCTTTGTAAACCTATATTTGAAATTTCATTTATTTCAAAATGAGTATTTCAGGAACAGATAGGTCTAACAGACTTCAATAGACATCCAAAGAATGAATGCTTCCCCCAATTAAGACCCTATTATATAATGTAACACATAACAGCAAAAGAAGTTCAAGGTTAATGTCTTCATGGTTCTCAAAATTTGGTAAGCCTAAAAATTACCCAGAATTCTGAACTAATTCTGGAAAGTACTCTGTGGAGGCAAAATTACTCTGTGCAGTATTTGGGGGTTTTATTAGGCCTTGTTACCTATTATCAATATCATCATCCTAATCTTAAGGCAAAATTTCAGTAATACCCTAAAGCACTTAATTTGTTCATACTTAAAATGTCATTTTTAGATAATGACCATGGGAAACAGGCCATGTTTTTTCATTTTGTGTTTTTCAGAGTGTTTAGTGTTAGAACTTACAGGTATTATCCGATCAAGAGCTTAATGACATTTACTAAATTAATGGATTGACATATGTATTAGTGAACTTTCCACGGATACAGGGAAATATCTGAGGCAATTAATTGGTAAAGAGAAAAGGTTAATTTTTGGTCTCAGTTTTGGAGGTTCCAGTTAAAAATGGAATGGCCCTGTTTGCTTTGGGTCTCTGGTGAGGGTTGCATATTCTGACAAGCATACATGATAGAGAAAATCACTTATATCATCAGCCAGGAAGGAAACAAAAATGAAGGGGAAGAGGCTGGAATCCCATGATACCTTTAGATAGAGGGCATGACTACAATGTTCTAAGGACTTCCCACAAGGCTCCATCTCCTGCAGGTTCTGCCACCTCCCACTACTGTCACCCTGGGGACCAAGCCATTAATATATGGTCTTCTGGGGGACATTCAACATCTAAATTATAGCAACAGAGAGATGCATATGTATTTGGAAACGCTCCATTTGGTTCTATCTACAATGTCTACTGATCCCATGTAGAGGTTTTCTCTTTGAAAGTGTGAAGCTGATTCACCATCTAAATGAGTTTTCTGATTATTCATACTAAGATTCTTATATTCTACTTCATAGGTTGGTCTACCATATTCCCATAATTTGTTCCACCTCTAAGAAAGAAATTCCTCTAATTATCCTGCTACTAGAAGTACTGTAATAATAATATAATAGCAATTAAATGTTCAGACTGAGAAGCCAGTCTACCGGGGTTCAAATTCCAGATATGTTACTTACTAAATAGGTGTACTTATTACAAATTATATAATTTATCAGGGATTATAGCCTCCTGGGGATTTATTATACCTATTTGTAAAATGGGTATAATGGTATGCTTACCCAATATGTTTATTATTATGAGAATTATATGAGTTAATTCAAGAAATACACTCAAGTCAGCATATTGCAGTACAAGCAGTTTTTATGATTAAAGAACATATCTATAGAGAGAATATATTTACTGTATGATAGCAGTAATAAATACCTAAATTAGCTCTCTCTATCCAGATAAGTTAGAAAATATTAACCTGGTTACCAGAGTACAATTGATTTATGTATTTTAAAAAAGATATTAATACTTCAAAATTTTAAAGTCAAACTCTATTTGAAAAAAATTATATGAAGAAATTTATCAATGTTTGTTAGAGTTAGTTCAACTGAAATATACATTGGTGGATGTATATGCTAATAAATCTGGGTAGTTGACATCCATTTGCCACACAAAAATAAGCTTTTTTATAATAGTAAATGCATTATTGCAGTGAAACCCTCTGCCTTCCTTGAGGATATAACTAGGGAATACATAAAGAATTGATTAAGATCTTATATTTTTATAAAGTTGATTCTTGTGAATTTCTTAATACCAAATATACTTACCAACAATTCAATAACATTGCCAACAAAATTCTGCTGTATTCATCCAGAGACTTAAGAACAAGTAAGACAACATTTTCTGGCCAGTTGAAATTCAGACTGGAAATATGCATAGACCCAACAAATCCTAGAAGTTTCTATGGTTGGATGATCAACCCAGAATTACAGATTATGGCTCAAATTTATTTTTGTTCTGACCTGACCAGCTATTTTCATAAACACAAGAGAATTTCAACACTGAAGAGTCTTTAATTCCACAAACCAGTTCAGTGCATACTCATTAAGGGCCTATTATGCACCAAGCACTAAGCAACACAGAGTATACAACTGGTCCTGTCCTTGTGGAACATTCAGTCTAATTGGGCATACAGTAAACAGGGAATTGAAACATTATGGTACAAGGGCCATGACTGCAATAAGCACAAGGTGCTATAAAAGGACCTATGATGGACAGTATCTAACCCAGGAATTAGTGGTCCAGGATCTGCTTTCTGGAGGAAGTCATACCCAAACTGAGTCTGCTAGGGCACACAGGAGTTAATAAAATGAAGTGCAGGATGAAAGGCATAGAATGAGAATATGGTATGTGGAATGGAATATTCCACTGGGACATGTCTATTGATTTAAGCCTATAGACATAAGAGAGGGTTGGTTTGAAAAAAACTCTAAGGTGTTGAGATTGATGGAAAAAGTATAAAAAGATGACCCTGGGGAGGTACACATGGGCAAGTTCATGAAGGACCTTGTAACCCATGTTACACATTTCGAACTTTATCCTAAGGGTTAACATTAAGCCGTTGAGGGGTTACTAAAGAAATATCATACTGCCAGGTGTGATGGAGCACACCTGTAATCCCAGTAGCTTGGGAGGCTGAGGCAGGAGGATCACAAGTTCGAGGCCAGCCTGTCAACTTAGCAAGGCCCTGTCTAAAATAAAACAAAATAATATAGAATAAAATTAAAATAAAATAAAATAAAATGGGATGCAGATGTAGCTTAGTGATAGAGCACACCTAAGTTCAATCTCCAGTACCACAAAAAACGTAGTACTACACAGTGAGACTAGAGCTAGAGAGAGAGCATATTATCCTTCCCTCAGCTTCTTCTTTACATCTGTACCTTAAACTGCGGGCAGATAAGGAAAAGCTGGTGAATACCTTCACAACCATTTTCATCCAAAGGAAAATAGCTATGAAATAGAGAGACCATATAATTTATCATTTGCAAATATTTATGCAGAAATAACAAGTGTAACCTGGAATATATGGTCACCTTAAATTTACGTGCCCTCCTCTAACTTTTTAAATCTTATTTAAAATGCAGAAATAAAAAACATACTTTTTAGTAATCAGCAAGAATGTGTTCACTGGTAAGGATAGAGTATTAATATACTCTTTATAATTAATCATATCCCCTTTGCTTTTTTAGATACAACTCTGTGTTGCTGACTGGTTTATAAGATTATATATTATTATAATCCCTAAGTATTTTTATGCTATACTTGGGCTTAGAAAGTCTGTACTTACTTTGTAGTTATTCTGCCTCAGAATTTTTCCAACTATAATGTATCTTGGTTTCAATGGATCATTTCTCTAATGTATAGAGATCACTTTCAATTATTCCCATCTTTGAGCTTTTAGTCACAGAATTATCAGTCATTAGGTCATGAAAGACAAGAACTATGCCTCCCTAGACATAATAAGGTACATATCTGAGACTTCCTAGATGAAAGAACTAAATTATGCTATTTTTATTGTTATTTCTCTCAGTTCTTCAACATATATAGGTACTGTTATCAACATATTACTCATGAGAAAGATGAAGGACAATGCTAGAAGGCTAGAAATTTTATTCATCCCCAAATTGTGCTTAATTACTTATTATTAGCTACCAAATAAAGTTGCTACTTGGAATTGATTATTTCTTTTTCTTGATAAAAATAGTATCATAACAATATATGGGACAGTCACTGCAAAAGCTGGTTTAAAATGCTATTTCCTTTAAGTCATCAAAAGTTTCTAAAGACAAAGAGTGGTTTACTTATAAATTAAAGTGTTACATTGACCTTGAGGGGGAAGTTAGGTCAGCAGAAAGGAGCTTAGTTGTTACAAAAAAAAATCTATTCAGGGTACAAACTGTAAAAATCACATTGAGAATAAAACACCATTTGCAATATTATTTTTACTTTCAAGTACAAAAAATATTTAACTCACACATGAAAATGTAGCTGATATATTTGTATTTATTAATTCACAAATAAAATCCCTTAAAGTTTTTTTATTCATGCTGATGCTGAATTTCAGGATTCTGGTTAATTAGTTGCGTTTCCCTTAATTTCTTTTAACACTGATTCAGGAGAAATGTCCTTCCTCTGGGTTTAAGAACATATGTAAATATCTAGTCATGCATAATTAATTTTAGTTTCTATTTTAAAGCCACTGCTGTGAGCCCCTCCATTTCCTTGGAAACTCCAGTGGCGTTCACACTGCTCTGGTCTGGCCATCTACACCTGTGCCCACAGACTGAGCTTGCGTCCCTTGACACAAAATCAGAAATGTAAATGTTCTTCCCAGTTCAGTTTCCTCCATCTAGCTCTCTGACCCAGTTACCTATACTTTAGTCATTATTCAACCTTGTAGAGACCTCCGAGTCTCCATCTGCTGATTGCTTTATTGCTTGACAATGGTTTGGGGGTTTTTCTTTTTGTTTTTTTCCCTTTCTCTCTCTTTCTCTCTCTCTCTCTCTCTCTCTCTCTCTCTCTCTCTCTCTCTCTTTGTGTGTGTGTGTGTGCGCGCATGCACGCAGCTCACTCATAAGTGGGCAGCTCTCTCATAATTTTCTCTTAAGCACAGTTGACATAGAGAGAAGAGCACAAGGAAAGTCCACTCCTCATCCAGCCTGGTCAGAGGTTCCCAAGGCTGTAGCCTGGAGGATGCACTGCAGTTGCAACACGATGGCAACTTGAGCCTGGGGTCAGTGATGGACTGTCACTAGCCCTGAGACTGGACTTATCTTATGTCCAGTGTGAGATTGAGTCACTCCAAATCAGCAGGCTGACACCTTTCTGGACGTCCAATCTCACATGATAAACATTAAAAGGAACAGAGCACTACCAGCAAGAGTGAATTGCTCATCAGGCTGCACTCCTAGACACTGGGCCCAGCCACAGAGCCCCTAGAAGATTCCATAGGCATGATTCCTCAAGTATCTGGTCAACCCCATGTGCTGGGTGGAACATTAAAGAAATAGGTATGGGGATCCACACAAGATCCATTCCACACTGTGGTACTGTCTTAGTCTGTGCTACTACAATAAAATACCAAAAGCAGTGTAGCTTATAAACAATGGAAATTTATTTCTCACATTTCTGGAGGACCAGGAGTCCAAGATCAAGATGCCAGCAGAGTCAATGTTTGGGAAGGGACCTGGTTAACAGAATGGTGTCTTCTGAGTCCTCACATGGTGGAAGTGACAAGCTCCTGTGTACTGATTTATGAGAATGCTAATCCCATTCAGAAAGGCCCTACCTTCATGATCTCATCACCTCCCAAAGGCTTCATCTCTTAAAACCATCACCATGGGGGTTAAGATTTCAGCACATGGATTTGATTTGGGGGTGGGGGAGTACATACAGGCCATAGCAGCCTTGCCAGCCCCAGCTATTCTCAGGCACCAGAGAGGATCTTGGAAAATTCCCAGGAGGGCACTCCAAAGTACAGTAATACCCTGAGTCATAGGGCTCTGAGCAGGACTCTACTTTTCCAATCAAAGTACAGGCTACTGGGTTCAAAGAGGCAACGATCTAAGAAGAAGCATCCAGAAAGCAAGTGTTCTAACAGTCCAAGGTAGAAGCTGTCACACTTCTGATCTAAACCAGAAATCTTGCAACATAATGTCTCTCTCATTTTCTTGGATACAAATAAGTCATTATGGCCAGAACAGAATCAAGAGGAAGAGAATTAGACTCAACCTTGACAGGGAAGGTCAAGGTCAAACTGCAATGTGACCATGTTTAGGAAACAGAATTTGCCACAACTAACATAATTATAATTCTTCTCCAGTGTATCTATAGTGTTTTGCAATTTGCCTATTTCCTTCTTCTCTATTAGCCAACAGATTTTCACATAATCTAATGACTGAGCACCAGCACTTGTGTTCTTTATGCCCCTGGAGGCAGTTAGTATGAGAAAATGAAAACAAAATATCTGAGAACTAAGAAGGGATGCCAATAAACAAACTCTACTGACTGATACACAATTAATCCCATATTTATTTTATTTTTTTATGTTTTTATTGGTGCATTGTAGTCTCACATCACAATGAGTATCAGTTTGGTGTTAATGTACATGCACACAGCTTTTGGTGTCCCTCCCCCCTGCCTCCCCCCCTCCCCCCCACATCTAGCACTGAGAATGATGTTGGTTTAATCTCATATATACACATTGTTTATGACAGTAATTCCATAGATTCATTTCTTTCTTACCCTTCCCCTTCCCTTGTACCCCTTCCCTTGCACCTCTGAGGGTTCTCCATTGTCACTGGAGTCCCTTTTGTGTCCCCACTACTTCCAAAGTTGCGCATATTAATGTAAACATATGTCCCTTCTTTTTTTGTGATTGGCTAATCTCACTTAACATAATGTTCTCCAGATCTTTCCATTTTCTTGGGAATGCTGTTATTTTGTTCTTCTTTTTTGCTGAGTAGAATTCCATTGTGTTAGCTGTTATTCCCATAACAGCTAAAAAGTACATAGTGAAAATGATTTTTACCTTTAGGAGAAAAGTCAAGGTCAGTTGGAAAATTGTCAAATTCATCAAATAACAATTGAGCCCTTTACCACCAAAGGTTTCCTTAATATGTAAAACTCATCTGCTAGTTGAACACAACCCGGTAAGGAGAACATAAAAGATAAAACTTCTGAGCTGAGCAGAATATATGCTGCAAATGGTATTATTTCCCAGCACCCATGGAGAGTATGAAGGTATCCTGAGAGTAAGGAATTGAGCTGCTCTAATAACAAAAGTGAAATTAATAGCTTTAATCTGTTTTTATATTCTCATTCCAGTTGGCTCTAGCCCACAACGTCTGGAAGTTTTTACCCTCAGAAAAAAATGCCGTACTTCATAAGTCTGTCACTTTTTGCTAATCTTCAGATGCTGAAAATCATTTTAAATCCATTCCTGTCATTTTGGATTTGCATAAGTGTCTTGAAAGAAAAGTCTAAAAAGGCAAAGGCTGATTTAGTGTGAATGAACATGCCATAAAACATTTCAGACCTTACATCATTCATGTAAATCTTTCATGATTTAAATTTTTTCAACTTGCCAATAACAAGTATTCCAGTGTCGAGCTGAAAGCAGTAACTAAGGCTGGGAAGGCTTTTTCATTAAAACCCTCCTTCCTGAGGCACCTGCAAGTTTGAGGAGGAAAGAATATCCTTCACTTGAGGCTGGAATTTACAATCTTCCCTAGACCTTGATATGCTAGTTGAGGGAAAAAGAAAATTCTACAGAGCTTCATTAAGATAGCAAAGGCAAATAGAGTGTTCACCAGTGAGTTTGGGGGTGTCTTTGATATTCAAATTCCATCTATGTCCAAATCAGTTAAGTAAAAAAATGTTTAGTAAAGCAACTGATCAGAAAAATCACTTACACAAAACTGGGTGCAGTGGTGCCTACCTGTAATCCGAGTATTTTGGAGGCTGAGACAGGAGGATCATGGGTTCAAGGTCAGCCTCAGCAATTTAGCAAGACCCTGTTTCAAAATAAATTAAAAAAATTTAAGGGCTGGGGGTGTAGCTTAGAAATATAATTCCCTTGGGTTCAATCCCAAGGAGGAAGGAAGGAAAGAAGGAAAGAAGGAAGGTAGGAAGGAAGGAAGGAAGGAAGGAAGGAAGGAAGGAAGGAAGGGGTAGTGCATGCCTATTACTTGGGAGGCTGAAACAGGAAGATCACAGGTTCAAGGATAGCCTCAGCAACATAGTGAGACTCTCAGCAACCTAGCGAAACCCTGTTTCAAAACAAAAAATAAAAAGAGGCTGGGGTGTGGCTTGAAGGTAGAATGCTCCTGGGTTCAATCCCCATTGCCACAAAAACAAAAAAAGAAAAGGAAAGGAAAAATCACTTATATATTTGAATTTGGTTTCACTAAACCTGCATCAGCCTTATAGTTTGCTAATGTGAGCACTTTTCAGTCAGATACTAACTTTCTGTAGTGAGATGGAGATTTGACAAATTTCTAACTCATTTTTCAATACATGGCATGTGCACACACACACACACACACACACACTCACTCACAAATCTGTGCTCAAAAGCATCAATTTTTATCAAACACAAGTTGCCTATTCATGAAGCAATCTAATTCAGGCCATTAAGAAATCTTCACTTTAACTTATGCCATTAAAACCAAGGCCCTGAGTTTTATCCCCAGCACCACCACCCCCTGAAAAAAGAATTTCAACTGCATGCAGTGGCTTACAGACATCAGTCTGTGACTTTAACACTATGCTGACCTCATCCATTTGTTATACAAACTATTCAAAAGGGAAACACCATGAAAGAAAATAACTAAAAAGAAAATCTCACAGAATTTTAACAGAAGAAGCAAAAAATCCCTAAAAGATATTTATCTTTAATATTCTTAAGATGGAGGGTGGAGGACAAGAATTTCACTTTCTTTCTTTAATTTGTTTTAAAGCAGTGACTCAAGGCATCATTATGCTGTGCTTTCAGAGCCCTTATTGATGAACGTGGTTCAGTTCCATTTGTTGAGGGAGCCATTAGCCCATGTCCTACGCCTGTCTACAGAGAACACAGTTAGCACATCCTCACCTCTGACAACACAGGCAGCTGTCTCTTGCATTGCTGTATTAAGGATTGCAGGAAGGAAACTACTCAAAAAGCTCTTTTGCCTGAAAGCTGCAGGGACTCTATTAGAAGTGCATTGTTTTAAATGGATCTTTCTTTTTCTTTCTCTTTAAAATAATTTTACTGGTGCATTGTAATTATAAGTCATAGTGAGCTTCTTCAAACTGATACAAACATACAAGCACATATCATTTGGTATATTTCTTTCTGCATCCTGCCCTGCTCCCCCCCTCCCTCCTTATGCATGTTAGGACTTAGCATATGCATATATGGACTTAGCATTATTTGAACTGTTTCCTTCATCTGTTCTCCTTTTTCTCCTTCCCACCTCCCTCCCCCAATCCTTCTCTACTATTTTATTTGTGTCTCTCCTAATTTATCTGAAGTCCCTTTTGTTTCCTATTTTCTCTTTAGCCTCCACATATGAGAGAAAATATACAACCTTTGGCTTTCTGAGACTGATTATCTCACTTAGCCTGATACCTTCTAGTTCCATCCTTTTTTCCTGCAAATTCAATAATTTTGTTCTTTATGGCTGAGTAAAACTCCATTGTGTGTATACCACATTTCTTTTATCTATTCATCTGTTGATGGACACCTGGATTGGTTCTGTCTTGGCTATTGTGAATTGTGCTGCTACAAACATGGGTATGCATGTATCACTATAATATTCTGACTTTAATTTTTTTGGAAAGATACCAAGGAGTGGTATAGCTGGGTCACCTAGTGGTTTCATTCCTAGTCTTTTGAGGAACTCTCCAGGGAAATAGTAGACAGTGAGGATACTACTCATGGGAGAGGATAAGTATCCTTTCAAATTCACAAGATGAATACATTCAATGTACATTCAATGTACCTGCACCTATGATGTGTATGTAAATGCCACACATACACGTGAAAGGTAATACACTGAGTGAGGACACTTATCCTCCTCCACCACTAGCAGCCCCACTGTCCGCTGTTTCCCTGAAGAGATCTCGAATGTTTCTATTTAGTCACAAAACCCCACAGTATCCAACATGAGCTTCTGAGACACCCAGCTGTGTCGAATCCTTTACTCATTTTGTGTGGACTCCCACATCACTGGACTCTCCATCCCACCTGCCTCAAACCTTTTGAAGATGATAGTCACGGTTACACGCTTTGTGAGTACACGAAAAGCCACCACACACTTTAAAATGGCGAGTTTTATGCTGTGTGAATTATATCTTAATTTTTAAAAAGAGAGTAAGGTAGGGCCCCAAGATATAGACAAAAAGCCATCAAGTCTAGGTCAGTGATTCTTGAGGAGGTGTAAAAACATTTCAGCAGCTCTCCCAACAGTAACATCTTCCAGCCTCCAGCACAGCAGGTGTGGCAGCACCCAGCACTTTTCATTTTAGCAGGCAGGTGATCCAGACGCAGGTGGCCTTCTGGGCACCTTCAGAAAATATGAATATTTTTGTAGGAATGGAATAAATATGCTCAAGATTAAGAATTGGAGTGGAAAAAGGGAAGGATTAGAGATGAGATGGAATTCTAGGGACACAATGTTCTCTCACTTATAAACTAATCTGTGTTTATGAGTTTATCACTGTTTATTGAATAATAGGATTTCTGCTTTTTTTTTTTACTAGGAATTGAACCCAGGGGCATTGTTTTGTGTGTGTGTGTGTGTGTGTGTGTGTGTGTGTGTGTGTATGTGTGTGTGTGTGTGTGTTTACCTCTGAGTTACACTCCCAACCCATTTTTTTTTTTGAAACAGGATTTTGCTAAATCACTTGAGGCAGGCCTCGAACCTTTGATCCTCCCATCTCAGCCTCCCAAGTACTGGGAGGCTGGAATAGGCATGTGCTACCATGCTCAGCAAATTAAATGATGTTAACGAACATTTTAGACAATAGCTTAGGTTGATGGGGAAGTTATGTGTTGATAGACACATCTTTTCTACAACTCAAAACACACAGTATACATGGCTTCCTCTCTTTCCATGCCTGGGGTCAGTTCTGCTTTTGAGATCTCAAAAACACAGACCTAACATTAAAAATTCTGCATAATATTGACTCTGAAACCTTCACTGAACAATTAAGAAAGTTAGTATATGCTTACTAGACTTTGGTTACGTGGTCTTCATCCCCTGAAGAAAAAAGTAATCCATATAGATTAATGTACACCAGGCCTGGCAGATTTGAAGCCAGTAACAAGACTTTCATTGAAGGGTTGGGATGACTAAGTGGGGTTATTTGAATTACATGTTATGTAAATTTGTCTTAGGAGACATTTAAACAAGTAATAGAACTGCTTTCTTCTTATTCTTCTGCCACATAGGTGAATTTTAATTTACTTTCCTAATAGCATTACAAAAGAAATCAAGAACAATATATATTTCCTGCTAATACTAATGTTAGGACCATAAAGTTATTAATTACATATCTAGGGTATATTTAAGTTGTCACTAGCTTATCTATGTATAGCAAAGATACACTGCTATCTAAAATATCAACTAATGCTTAACATAAACTAGAGCTTAACTTGTAATCACCCTTAAAAAATTACTGTTATAAAACACAATCTGTCATGGTTGTTTGCCCTTTAATGTTTCAATTCTAAAAAAAATGTAGGAACTAATTTTGGGAAGAAGACAATGCATACACCTTCTAAAAACATTGGACACTAACTTTAAGCCAGAAAGACCAATATTTTAGCACAAACCATGTTTATCATAAGTTAGTTTTGTCCACTAGTTGAAAAGACATGTATGTGGTTATTTATTAAAATTAATGTGCACTAGAAATTCTAAATACTGTCATCTACTCAAACTGTTTGCTGTGTTGTGTCCCCGCCTTTTTCTTTGCTCTTTATTACCTCACTGCTTATTAATTCCACAGTTTAGAACCACATAATTACTTGACCTACTTCCTTTGTTCTCTTTAGCCATACTAGAGCATCGAGGCAAGTCATTTATTTCTGTTATGGTCTGAATGTACCCTCTGAAATTTAAGAGTGAAATAGTATGTGTTGGATGTTCAGGGGTGGGCCTCATGGAAGAGCCTCAATACCTAAATGAGTGGATTAATGGCACTATAAAAAGGGCTATAGGAGTGAGCACTCACTCTTCTGCTCTTCCTCCATGTAAGGACATGATGTTCCTCCCTTCTGGAGGACTCAACATTCAAGGCACCAACTTAGGAGCAGAGAGAACAATGTCCTATCAGGCCAGTTTCTTCATCTTAGAACTCTCAGCTTCCAGAACTCAGTGATAACTTTCTATTCTTTATACATTACCAATCTATAGTATCCTGTTATAGCAGCAGACTAATACAATCACCTTAAAATTGGTGCTAATCCACTGAAATTCCTAAAGTCAGCATTGTGAGCCTGGATTTGAGGTCTTGGCAATCATGATGAAGATATAAACTCTTGCAATAGATACGGCACTTGATACATCTCACAGTCATTCCCTCAACAATGATTGAGCAGCCTCTAGGGAATAGACATTGCCCTTGAGATTACAGATACCAAGACAACTAAGACAGAAGCCCTCTCCTCATGGACATGGTTTGGTGAAGATTATTGGTACTTTAAAGTAGAATGACGTATTGTGTTGTGATGGATTTATACAAGGAACATGAAAACGACAAGAGAAAGAGTAGTTATTCCTAACTGGATGCACTGTTAAAAATAACAAGCAACTTTGTGCCTGGTGAACAAAGAAGATTTATCAGTCAGAATTCCAAAAAGAAACTGATACTCCAAATAAGCTAACATGTGGAGGGTTTATTTACAAATATCTTATTTCTGAATAGTTGAATTAATTTCTGCATTGGAATAAACACTTGATATCTTCTCAGAGCAAATAATACATAATAGTTAATAACACTAAATACTATCATTTGAACGTACCCTGTATCAAGTGTTTCACTTATAAAACCCCTGTAAAGATAGGTATTCATTCATTCATTCATTCACTCATTCACTCATTTATTTGGTAGATAACCACCAGCCATTGGTCAGGTATTATTTGAGCACTAAAGGTATACCTGTGAGTATACCTTTATTGTTTGAGCACTAAAGGTATACCTGTGAGCAAATCAGTCAAGGTCCCTTCCTTCATAGAAATTTCATGGGAGGAAGCAAATGATAAATAAACAAGATAATTGTCACTTGTGATTCACATTATAAATGAATGGCTTATATTATTCAAAGTTACTGAGTAGAGGTATAATGGACTACCTTAGGCAAGACCTCTCTCTCGAGAAGGTATCTGAGATGAGAACAGAGTGATGAGAAAGAGCTTGATTTAGACAACATAACATTCTGGTAAAAGCAAAACTATGGAGACACAAAAAGGAGCATTAGTTGGGGTGGAGGGAGGAGGAACAGACAGAGCACAGAGGATTCTTAGGGCAGTGAAACTATTCTGTACAGACTAGAATGGTGGAGAAATGTGATTATATATTTGTCCAAACCCTTAAAATCTGCAACACCAAGAGTGAACCCTATTGTAAACTATGGACTTGGGGCGATAATGATGTGTCAGTGTAGGCTCATCAATGATAGCAAATATACTAATCTGGTGGGGATTGTTGAGAGAGGCTATCCATGTGTGGGGCAGAAGGTATGTAGAAATCTCTGTACCTTCTGATTTATTGTGCTGTGAACCCAAAACTGCTCTAGAAATAAATTTTATTAAAAAATTTTAAAACATGATCTAGCTCACAACAGAGCTCAATTAAATTTTCTGTGATTCAAGTTAAAAAGACATATTACAGTACTAAGGTATCACCCATGTTATGGGAATTGCTTCTGTTTAACCTGTTGGAATCTGGAGTTTCTAAAATGTACTCATCTGCTTTATGAATTTCAACACTATATCTGAATTAGGTGATTACATTGAGAAAAACTGTGATTGCTACATTTTCAAGCTAAGAAACATGTTGGGGGATGGATTGGAACAGGATGGATATGAAATGAAAAGATGTAAAAGGTAGGAAATTAGAGGGTATTAAGCAATTGAAACTCATCCAAGTAAAAGCAAAAGCAGTTTTGGTTCAGTGTGAACCATTAAGTCAGCACTGAATGTCACTGGTTACTATAGGAACTTGGGTAATGGAAAATGAAAACAGGTGGATTTATGACTCTTGTAAATAAATGTGTTACACAGCTGCCGACTCCCTGCCAATGAAGACTGTTGAGACTGGTAAATGGTGAAACTTTTACAGATAAGTATGTAGAAAGGAAATGAACAAATTAATAAGTCTTTAGATGTTAAGTAGCAGATTACATATTTTTAATTACTTTGCTTTTGCCTCAAAAAGCCACTGCTGTATCTTGAGAGTTAAAATCATCAAATTCTATGTATAATACAAACACTGTTTATTGAGTTGAATTTCGTCTTCCATAATAAAACAAACCTGCGAAGTTTATTATCGGCTAGCCAGGCTCAAAAAATCATCTCAAATTACTACAAGAACTCAAAAGTTATGATTGCATGTAATATTAATTATAATTAAGAAAAACAAAAGTACTCATTCTAAACCATAATCCACAACACATATTCATGTAATCTTACAACTGACAAGGGAACATTTATCTCGTTTGTTACTCTTTTGATTTCCTTTTTTTCTAACCCCAGGATTACTCCCTGAATTCAGGCCCTCATTTCCTGACACATGGACAATAACCACTTAAACTTTTTTAATCATCCTCTTCCAACTCATTCTGCACAATGCCGCCTGAGCTATTTTTCTAAAACATCACTCCCTGCTAAAAACCCAGATCCTAAAACCTATTTAAACAGCCTACTAGGGTATACACATATTTTGGTAACCAGAAACTTAACAACATTTTTACTTGCATCCTTAAAAAAATGGAGTGGTCACATGATTT
This sequence comes from Glis glis, assembly GCA_004027185.1. Classification (NCBI taxonomy): domain Eukaryota; kingdom Metazoa; phylum Chordata; class Mammalia; order Rodentia; family Gliridae; genus Glis; species Glis glis. The sequence goes on from PVJS01001213.1 coordinate 41,895, forward strand.
ACTTTTCATACCAGGATACTTTTGATAGGAAAACAGCTGCTAATAATCACCCTAAGATGACAAACCTAAAGCTGACTGTCAAGGCAAATGAGAAAATATGACCCCCTCACTTAAGAGCCAACAGTTCTTTTACTTTTTCAGGATAAATGCTATGGCTCCTTCTTCTGTGCTACACAGCACTAGAAATGGTCCTCTAGAAACCCCCTGCCTTATGAGGCAGAACTGGAGGTCAAATGCAGACATTCTTTCTCCTGCTTGATCTAGTCTGTTATTGAGACTTTCAACTATATTTTTCATTTGCTTCCTTGAGTTCTTCATTTCCAAGATTTCTATTTGGTTCTTTTTCAAGCTCTCTATCTCCTTCCTGAATTTCTCATTCATGTCATGCACTGTTTTCCTAATTTCACTCAACTGTTTATGTTTAATCTCTTGTAATTTCACTGACCTTTATACTCATTCTTTTAAATTGTTCATCAAGCATTTTGACAATGTTTTCTTTGGAATCTTTTGATAGAGAGTTATTGTGTTCTTTTGGAGGTGTAATATTTTGTTTTTTCATATTTCCTGTGATTCTACATTGAGATTTGCACATTTAATGAATCAGTTATCTCTACCACTTTTATAAGGTGGTTTTCATAGCAAATGGCTTTCTTTTGAAAATCTATCTTAGGGCATTTGTTTGGTATGCAATGTTGACATACAGGTTTCTACTGTACAAAAAGGGAAAAAATCGGAGCAGGAGAAAAATCACAGGAGTATGATTACCTACTAATCCAAAATGATTTGAAGGCTTAATACCATTTCTATGGGGGAGGGGAGGAATGGGGACAGTAATTTTTTAAGGGTAATAAATGATGTTTAGGGGGCTTTAATAGGATAAAGTTAATTTGATCCTCAGAACAGACATGGTTTGTAAATTATTTTCTACAGTACCAAAATAGAAAACAATGGTGTGTGACAAAAGTCTGTCTAAGTGGACAGACAGACTTTAGTCTTTTTTCCTCAGATTTAAGCTTAGTCTTCTCTGGTTAATGAAATTTTAGTAAAAAGAATGAAGGTTGTGGTGTTCTTGGTGAATTATGCCAGGTAGATAAAGGGACTTTACAGAAAGACTCTTAACTGCTGAGAGAAAGAGAAACAAGGGAAGATTTGAAGAACCTTGATTTGGGGCCTGCTTTTATAGACTTTTGATTTCCCTTAGATCAAATTACACATCACACCAAAAAAAAAATCATATTTCAAGGTATTGTTTGCTGAGACCCAATATAAGCAAGACTGTATTCAATATTATCACAATAGAAGAGAGACTGAACTCAACTCTGCTAAAACAAAAGGAAGGAATAATTTTAAATGCTAGTTTGAGCTGGTGGAAAATGCTGGAGTATGTTGAGTGGGGGGAGGCAGGTCAGTGTGATCTGTATTTGCCCTTTGGTGCTGATAGAAGTTAGGCAACAGGGCACTTTTTATATACATTTCAAAAGGATGGTCCCCAGCTTCCTAAGAAGACATTCCTAGATTGTTAGAAGATTTACATCTCAAAGGGGAAGAGAAAGAATTTACAATTGCAAGGTTTTTTATTTGCTTGTTTGTTTTGTTTTGTTCCTTCATGTCCCTTTGCTGTCCATTTGTCCCCCAACACTAAATGTGTTTTGTTTTTGTTTCTGCAATGCTGGGAATCAAACTTCAAACATGCTAGGCAAACAAGAGCTCTACCATTGAGTTACATCTCCAGCGTTTAAAAAAAAAACTTTTTTTCATTTTTTAAATTTTATTTATTTTTTATTGGTGCATTATAATTATATCATAGTGAGGTTCAGATTGACAGAAACATACATGCACAAAGTACGTGTTTCCCTCTGGGTCCCTCTTGCTCACCCCCCCATAGATAATAATTACATTGATACAGATAATTTCATGTATGAACAAAGGAGTTTTTGAATTGTTTCCATCATCAGATCTTCTCTTTCTCTTCCCTACCTCCCTCCCCAAATCCCCCTCCTCCATTTCACTAGTGTCTCCCCTCATTTATCTGAAACCCCTTTGTTTCCCAGTTTCTCTCTAGCTTCTACATATAAGTGCAAACATATGATCCTTCACTTTCTATGACTGGCTAATGTTACTTAGCATAATATTCTTGAGTTCCATCCATTTTCCTGAAAATTACATGGCTGTGTTGCTTTTCACTGCTGATCATCAAGAATACAAACAATAATAAATGTTGCCAAGAATGTGCAGAAACAGGAGCCCTTATGCGTTGGTGGTAGGATTGCAAATTAGTACAGCCGCTATGGAAATCAGAATGGAGGTTCCTTAAAAGATGGGGAATGGAACCACCATATGATCCAGCCATACCACTCTTGGGGATCTTCCCAAAGGAATTGAAGTCAGATTACTATAGGAATACATGCATTTCCATGTTTATAGCAGCAAAATTCACAATAGCAAAACTATGGAACCAGCCTAGGTATCTGTCAACAGAGGAATGGATTATGAAATTATGGCATATACACACAATGGAATTTTACTCAGCAATTGCAAGTTTTCTAAGGTAATGTTCTTGGGTACCTATCCTCTGGAAGATCCTGTACGAAGTTCAATCTAGCTGAAAAGAACATTAAGGTTACCCTGGTCACTTTCTATTGTGCTTTCTTCTCTTCCCTTCTTCTGTCACTTCCTAAAGGAAGGGTTCCTTCCTTTTACCCATTGCTCATTTTATTCAACACCTCCCCTTAGATATCTCAGTTATCTCATGGTTTTGTTAATACCTTCAACGTCTTTTCTCATTCCTTCACTACCTACCAAATTATTTTCTAAGTATTTAACAAGTGAATACCCTTCTACTAATTCCTACTATAATTCTTGCTGCAATTGTTTCAACATCTTCTTAAATAAGTGCCCCCTCTAAGTTTTCTTTCATACAGCTATCAAACATTTAACTAAAATGTGAATCTAACATGTGACTCCATATCTTACTTCTTCAAATGCCACAGGGATCAAAGATAATGCCAAGGTTCCCTAATATGGACAGCACATAGGCCTCCATGACCAGGTCCTAGCCCATCTCCATGGTCTCATTTCTCCAAAGGTTGTCCTGTGCACACCATCCTGTCTCTCATCTCTGATCCTTGGCTCATGTTTCTTCCTACCCATTCTATTCCCATTCCCTCAGCAAACCAATTTCAACTTCCCCAGTGTGATCAGCTTACTTGCTACTTTGCCCAGAAGTTTCCAATCCTCTTTAACTGGGTAGAGTGCCCTCCATAATGCTTCAAAGTTAAACTGCATTTATCAGTTTATCTGAGTGTGTTTGTGAACACAAGCTCCGTAGGACTTCATATTTTTTGTTTTTGTATCCCCAGCAAAAATCATAACGCCTAGCACATAGTATATGTCTAATAATTGTTTACTGAAATAGTCATTAAATGAATAAATTACTGAACAGTTGTCTTAATCTTTTGAGACTGTTGTAAAAAAAATACCATAGTTGGGTAATTTATATAAAAGAAGAGAAACACATTTCTCACAGTTCCAGAGACTATGAAGTCCAAGGTCAAGGTGCCATGTGCTGACTGGTGAGGACCAGTTTCCTGGTTCATACACACTGCCTGATTGATATGTATTTACAATGTTGAAGTGCAAATGAGCTCCCTTTGGATTATTGTATAAGGACATTAATCCTATTCAAGAGGTCTTCCCTCATGACCTAATCATTTCCTAAAAGTCCTCACCTCCTTATTCTATCAGCTTGGAAAAATATGTTAAGTTTTCAACATATCAATTTTGGGGCGACATAATCATTCAGACCATAGCAACAGGTAAATATGCAAATAGAAGGATGGATGACTTGGGCTTCCTTTTATAGTCACACCTGGATCATAAAGAAGGCAAATATGTCCATACATATAGATACACAAAAGCAAATAGATACACACAATACAATGATCTTAAAGCCTATTCTGTAAGTTTAATGAAGTCTAAACTCTCTTTTTAAGTGCTTGAATCATACATTACCCAAAAACTTCTCTTGAAGGGAGGGGACTTGTATGAAACTATTCTAGAGGCAGAATTCAGTTACTCTGATAGTGAACCTCAGGCAATCAGCATCCTCTAAAGTCATGATAGCACACCAAACCATTTTAGAAGCAAGCCTCAGGTGCCATTCTAAAGGATGAAGAGCAAAAAGACTTCCTACAATCTTATATTCTACTTAGATAAGGACAAAGAGTGTCTCAAATATTTTAGCCAATCTAATGTTTTTAAACCATGAATTTCACCCTGTAATTCATTTATATCACCCATTATGCTGACAAGTCATTAGTTCTGCCAATGAAAAACTATTGCTAACATGCTAATTAGCTAATCTTTGGTGCTAGGGATAAAGAAAGCTAACACACTTATAATAGTGCTTCTAGAGTGTGACCTTGCTAATTAAATGCTAGTTGACCACCCCTGGAGTGTGAATACTGGATTAGAGCAAGACTACCCCCTCAGGTAGAGATTAATGCTAACTAATGCACATTTAAGTCACACTGTTTATGCTAAAGGATTGTAAAGCAGATTATACACATCATAATACCCAATATCTAACATGCATATAAACTACAACTATGAATAAAAAAAACTCTCAAACTCTTGGTTAGACCTTACTTAGAATGACAAATTATGGTCTTAGATTTATTTTCCAGCTGATTCCACATGCATTTTACAAATGTGGTCTCAACAATCAATATTTAAGAAGAGAAAAAAAGAAAATATATTTGATGTACCTATCCAAATGTTTAGCCCTGTACCTCAGAGGAAAATGTTTCTTCGTGTCTTTATTATGTCACCAGCTTATGGCCTGAAGCATAAAGATAAATTTCTCCAAAGTGCTTCTTTTTATTAACAAGATAGAAAATAAATAAGAACTTTCAGCATTCTAAGATACAATGCTTTCTTCTTTAATATGACCACATTAATCATTACCTCTGCAGTGGTGATGAAAAACATGTAGCATTATTGTTGCTTAGTCTTGAATAAGACATATTAGCAAAGTTAATCCAAGGTAGATGCACTGCATCATGCATCTGAAACTTACTGTATTAATACAGCTCTCAAACCTGTCGGATAAAGATATAATTTTCTTTTGGAAGTCAAAACATCATAGATCAACTCATGGCTCAGTTTATTGAAATACATTTTGATATATTTTCCTTCCATTTATCTTACATATGAATAGTAGTCAATTTCATATCTCAAATATAGTTTTCTATGGCATATGCTTAAAATACTATAGGTGACAAGGAAAGACTTCTGAATGTTAGATACTAAGTCATTGCTAAATCCTTGTAAAAGTAAAGAAAAACCAAAAAAAAAGACTTTTAAGAACAAAGGAAATTATATATTGAATTTAATTTTCCATGTAAATATAATGGTGGACTATTCACACACACATAACACACATACACACACACATCAAATTAATAGGTTTTAATCATGTTTCTCCTTTATGCAATGGTTGCTACATATTATAAATTAATTACTTAATCTCAACTTTGTCTAAATTAAATAGTTTGATCAAAAACAATAAGCTATATTTCCAAGTCGCCTAAGGCTCTCTTTATTACATGGAGTCCATTTGCTCTGGGATAATTTTTATAATACTCTGTAAGTTCATCATAACCACAAATGCTTTTTATCTCTCAGAGTAGGAATGACCACCCTTGATCTCTACCCACTATGCCTAAGCCTAAAATGCAGCCAATCTATTTAGGTGAAAATATAAGAACAATTTTTATATGTAGGATTTACCCTAAAAAAAAACTTATGAAAAAGCCTAGATTTGTTTCACAAGTGCTAGAACTTCTGCTCTTAAGACCACTTTTCTACTTCTCCATTACCATATTTCATAGCTATCCAAGGGTCACTTGCTGATCCATGCAAGTGAAACTTTCCTTGGTTTACTCATTTCTAGCATCTAACAATATCCAAATCTTCCTGTTTTTCATTCCATTGAAATGCACTGCCTGATCTAATTTCCTCTGTGTTATGTATCAATTCAGAACACAAATGAACTAATGTATACTATTCTATTAATATAATAGAATAACTTAATAGAGAATCCCCTAAGACATGTATTTGACTATTAATACATTTTATATTCAATAAATACTGAGTATCACCAATGCACTAAGCACTGTTCCATTTTGCACCATAGGGAATAGATCAGCGAAGAATATCAGTAAAGAAAGCAAACAAGGATGCTATCACTCATGAATCTTACATTCCAACAAGGAAAGAGACAACAGAGACCTGTTGTAAGTTCAGCGGCTGCAGGTCATCAGAGACGAAACCAAGCAGTGGCTCGCTCCACACTCAAGAGACCAAACAGCGACAGCTACAGTGGCTGCAGTGGCACCATCTTGACAGGAATTTGCCAGCAGCAACCAGCATTGTGGCTTCTACACAAGACCAATGGAGATACCAGCGACCTGTTGTGAATCCAGCAACTGCAGAATAGAAGCAGTGAGGGTGAGCAGCAACATACAGCTGTGGTACCTGGGGAAAAATTGGACCAAACCGGCCTTCTCTCTGGAAAACGTGGAGTTCTGTGTTTGCACAGAATCGGGTCAAAGTGACATCCACTGCTTCTGTAGGCAAAGAGAGACACAAGCCCAGGGCCCCCTGTTGGTGACACCTGCCATAGGTGTAGACAGACAGAGACATAGCGACAGTCCAAGTGGATACCGCAGAGACCCACGCTTCCAGTGAGAGGGGGAATAGCGGCACTGGTCGCTTGCACAGATAGTGAGAGGCACCAGGCAAGGGTCCCAATCACTGAAGGAGACCAAGAATTGGACCTGCAAATGGACACTATACCAAGCAAGTGACAATAACCATTCAGTAAAGGCCATTCACCTTTAAGGTTCACCTAGTAGCAACTATCTACCTCCAGGATAAGAAACTATAAAGGGAGAGAGATTAGACATAGGAAACCTACAGAGTGAGAGAGAGCTACCAAAAGCAACAAAGGTATAAACATAAAAAACCTGAAATCATGAAAAGGAAGAATAGCAAAGAAACAATGAGCTCCCACAACCCCACAACAACAGAACCCGCCAACACAGAAGTGCAAAAATTGACAGAAGGACAATTCAGTACTTTAATAGTAGAAATGATACAGGATTTCTGAAAAGAATTCAGAGAGAGCCTGAAAGTAATGAAGGATCAAATAAACAAAGAATCTGACACCCTGAACAGGAATCAAAAAGAAGCTCTGAAGGAAGTAAAGGATGCAATAATTGAAATGAAGGCATCAATACAGATCATCAACAACAGACTAGACCACATGGAAAACAGAATCTCACTATTAGAAGATAACCTCTCCAAAAATGAACGCATGGTATATAAATTAGAAAAAGCAATTCGACAGCATGAATTGGACATTGAAGAGATTTCAGCCAGTCTTAAAAGAGCAAACCTAAGAATAATAGGCATAGAAGAGGGAATAGAAGCTTAAACCAAAGGAATCAATAATCTATTCAGAGAAGTAATATTAGAACATTTTCCAAACATAGACAAAGAGGTCGACACACAGGTACAGGAAACATATAGGACCCCTAATAAACAATATCAGAGAAGAGGTTCACAACGCCACATAATAATTAAATTGACAAATGTAGAGGCTAAGGAGAGAATCCTAAAGGCAGTGAGAGTAAATGACCAAGTAACATTCAGAGGCAAACCAATAGGAATCACTCCCGACCTTCCAAACCAAGTCATGAAAGTCAGGAGGGTCTGGAGCAACATACTCCACTCTCTGGAAGAAAACAACTTCCAGCCAAGATTTATCTACCCAGCAAAGATATCTATCAAATTTGATGGTGAAATAAAAACCTCCATGACAAACAGAAGCTGAAAAACTTTATGTCTTCCAAACCAGCACTAGAGAAAACACTCAAAGAGATTAATCACAAGGAAAAAATAATAAGGAAACACCAGAACCAGAGAAACAGTGATTTCCATCAAACAAACAAATAGGCAAACACTATCTCAAACAGAAATTAAAACTCAAAATGTTAGGAATAAAAACCCATCTCTCCATAATCACACTGATTATAAATGGCCTCAACTCCCCAATCAAAAGACATAAGGTGGAAAAATGTATTAAAAATCACAATCCATCTATATGCTGCCTGCAAGAAACACACCTTACAAGTAAAGATATGCACAAATAAGGTGAAGGGATGGAACAACTAACTAACAACTCGAAAACAAGCAGGAGTAGCAATTATGATATCAGACAAATTAGATCAAATTTAAACTTATCAGAAGAGACAAAGAAGGTCACTTCTTACTGGTAAAAGGAACAATCCAGCAAGAGGATATAACAATAGTCAACATTTACGCCCCAAACATAGGTGCAACCACTTTCATGAAAGAAACTCTTTGTGACATTAAATCACACATAGATTCCAATACAATAATATTGGGAGACTTCAAAACCCCTCTCACACCACTAGATCGATCTTCAAGACAAAAGGTCAGTAAAGATGCCTCAGACTTAAGGAACACCATAAACCAAATGGATCTAGTAGACACATACAGAATATTCCACCCAACTACAGCTGAATTCACATTTTTTTCCAGCGGATCATGAAACCTTCTCTAAAATAGACCATATCCTAGGCCACATAGTAAGTACTAGCAAGTTCAAAAAATGTGACATAATCCCCTGCATCTTTTCAGACCATAATGGAATGAAACTAGAAATCAATTATAGGAAGACCCAGAGAAACCTCATAAACACATGGAGACTGAATAACACACTGCTGAATGAGGAATGGGTCAGAGAAGAAATTAGGGGAGAAATTAAGAAATTCCTAGAAACAAACGAAAACAGAGGCACAACATATCAAAATCTCTGGGACACCCTTAAGGCAGTATTAAGAGGAAAATTCACAGCACTGAGTACCCACATAAGAAGAACAGAAAATCACCAAATAACCTAATTACACACCTCAAAGACCTTGAAAAACAGGAACAGTCTAATCCCAAAGCCAGTAGAAGACAGGAAATTATTAAAATCAGAGCAGAAATCAACGAAGTAGAGAATAAAAAGCAATACAAAAAATCAGCAAAACCAAAAGCTGGTTCCTTGAAAAAATAAACAAGATAGATAAAACACTAGCCAACCTAACCAAAAGACAGAGAGAATCAACCCAAATTACTAAAATAAGAGATGAAAAATGTGATATTACCAACAACAGCACGGAAATCAAGAGGATTATCAGAAACTACTTTGAAAAACTATATTCCAACAAATGGAAAACCTAGAAGAAATCGACAAATTTCTAGACACATACAACCTTTCCTAAGTTGAATCAAGAAGATATAGAAAAATTAAATCGACCAATAGGATTGAAGCAGCCTTAAGAAGCCTACCATCAAAGAAAAGCCCAGGTCCAGATGGTTTCCCAGGTGAATCTTTTAAAACCTTTATAGAAGAACTAATCCCAGTACTCCTCAATCTATTCCATGAAATACAGAGAAAAGGGACTCTCCCAAATACATTCTATGAAGCCAACAGCACATTGATACCAAAACCAAATTAAAGACAGCTCAAGAAAAGAAAATGACAGACCTACATCGTTGATGAACTTAGACACAAAACTTCTAAACAAAATACTAGCAATGCACATTCAAAACCAAATCACAAAAATCATACATCATGACCAAGTTGTGTTCATCTCAGGGATGCAAGGCTGGTTCAACATACAAAATACAATCCATGTAATCCACCACATAAACAGAACTAAAGACAAAAATCATATTATCATTTCAATAGATGCTGAAAAATCATTTGACAAAATCCAACACCCATTCATGATAAGAACTCTGCAGAGAATCGGAATAGAAGGACCATACCTTAACATCATAAAGGCAATGTACAATAGGCCCACAGCCAACATCATAATGAATGGGGAAAAACTTCAAGAGTTCCCCTTAAAAACAGTAACAAGACAAGGATGTCTGCTGTCACCACTCCTTTTCAATATAGTACTTGAGACTCTAGCCAGAGCAATAAGGCAAGAGAAGGAAATAAAAAGAGTACGAATAGGAAAAGAGGAACTGAAACTATCTCTATTTGCAGATGACATGATATTTTACTTAGAAGATCCAGAAAACTCAACCAAAAGGCTCAGAACTGATTAACAAATTCAGCAAAGTGTCTGGATACAAAATCAATCTTAAAAAATCAGAAGCTTTTCTGTATGCCAACCATAAATCCACTGAAAAAGAAATCCAGAAGACGTTTCCACTCATGATATCCCACAAAACAATAAAATACTTGGGAATAAACCTAACCAAAGAGGCCAAAGACCTCTACAAGGAAAATTTTAAGACATTGAAAAAAGAAATTGAGCTGGGTGTGGTGGCGCATGCTTGTAATCCCAGTACTTGGGAGTCAGAGACCAGAGGACCCGGGTTCTCGGCCTGCCTCTGCTACTTAGTGAGGCCTCCACAACTTCGTGAGACCCGGTTTCAAAATAAAGTAAAAAAGATAGGGCCCAGGGTGTAGCTCGGAGGTAGAATGCCCCTGGGTTCAATCCCCGGTACCACAAATAAAATAAAAACGAAAAAAGAAATTGAAGATCTAAGAAGATGGAAAGATCTCCCATGCTCTCAGGTAGGCAGAATAAATATCAAAATGGCCATTCTTCCAAAAGTGATCTACAGACTCAATGCAATACCCATAAAATTACCAAAGTCATTCTTCATTGGCATAGAAAAATCTGTCCTTAAATTCATTTGGAACAACAAAAAACCCAGAATAGTCAAAGTAGTTCTTATCAACAAGAACCATGCAGGAGGCATCACAATACCTGACTTCAAACTATACTACACAGCCATAGTAACAAAAACAGCATGGTATTGGCACAAAATCAGACACATAGACCAATGGAGTAGAATAGAAGACTTTGAAGCAAATACACACACCTACAGTCAATTGATTTTTAACAAAGGGGCTAAAAACATTCACTAGAAAAAAGATAGCCTCTTCAACAAATGGTGCTGGCAAAACTGGCTAACCATATGCAGAAAAATAGAAATAAACCCCAATTTCTCACCTTGTACAAGAGTCAATTCAAGATGGATCAAAGACCTAGAAATCAGACCTGAGACCATGCAGCTACTTGAAGAGGGTATAGGTCCAACACTTCAACACATAGGCACAGGTAAAGACTTCCTCAACAAGACCCCAAAGGCACAGGAAATTAAAATAAGTATCAATATGTGGGATTGCATTAAACTGAAGAGCTTTTGTGCAGCAAAGGAAACAATCAAGAACCTCAACAGAGAGCTGACAGAATGGGAGATTTTTGCCAGCTCCTCCTCTGATAGAGGACCAATATCTAGAATATACAGAGAACTTAAAAAAATCACCACTAAAAAAAATAACCCAATCAAAAAATTGGCAAGTGAACTAAATAGACACTTCACAGAAGAAGAAACGCAAATGGCCAATAAATATATGAAAAAATGTTCAACATCATTAGCAATCAGAGAGATGCAAATCAAAACTACCCTGAGATTTCACCTAACCCCAATTAGAATGGCAATCATTAAAAACACAAACAACAACAAATGCTGGCAATGTTGTGGAGAAGTAGGAACTCTAATACACTGTTGGTGGATTTGCAAATTAGTGCAACCACTTTGGAAAACAGTGTGGAGGATCCTCAGAAGAATGGGAATGAACCTATCATATGAACCAGCAATACCACTTCTAGGCTTCTACCCAAAATAACTGAAACCAAACTACCAGAATAATGCATGTGTATCTATGTTTATAGCAGCACAATTCACAATTGCCAAACTTTGGAACCAGCCAAGATGCCTATCAACTAATCAATGGATTACAAAACAATGGGATATGTACACAATGGAATTTTACACAGCCATAAAGAAGAACAAAATTGCATCATTTGCAGGGAAATGGAGGGAACTGGAGAACATTGTACTAAGTGAGATTAGTCAGTCACAAAGAGTGAAAGTCAAATGTTCTCCCTAATATGTGGAAGCTAGCAAGACTGGGACTTAGAAGGGAGTCCAGACAAAGGAGAAAACTGTAGATGAGCAAGAAGGGGACCTAACTGAGGGAGATGGGAGGAGGGAAGAGGGAAACCCACACGATGTATATACACAAATTTATCAGAGTCAATCACTATGCTGAGCACAAAAAGGAGGGAACGGGGAGGAAATAGGGTGGGATTTGAGGGAGGGCTAAATGAGCAATGTGTGCATGCATGCTTCTGATACCCTGACACTTATCAAAATGTATAACTACAATGCATCAATAAATGAATATATTTTAAAAAAATAAAAGCTACCTAACTGAAAAAATAAGAGAAAACAGACCACAGGCAGAAGTATGATAATATCTGAGAAGGTGATTAGTACTATGAAAGGAGGAGGAGGAGGAGGAGGAGGAGGAGGAGGAGGAGGAGGAGACGATGACAAAGTAAGGGGATTGGTAGTACAGGGTTGGGGAAAATGTTACAATCGTGGAGAAGGTGACCAGAGCCTTGAAGAAGCTGAGTAACAAGCCATCCAGAAATCTGGAAAAGTGCTTCCTGGTAGAGAGCAGCCACTGCAAAGGCCCTAAGACAGGAGTGTGCCTGGTACACTTGAGGTACAACAAAGATGAGAGTGTGGCTGAGCAGACTGAGCCAGGTGGAGTTTAGCAAGACAAGACCAGAAAGATAAGAAGCAGGAAGGGAAAGACAAAATTATATAGAGCTTTGTTTAGAAAGAAAAACATGCAAACTCAACCTATTATGGCCAAATGCACTGTAGGAATTTTCCAGTAATAGCTGTATATCTATTTATTTTCTTCATTCAGTCAACAATTTTTGAATGCCCATAAAAATTTCAAGCATCATGTGAGGTGCAGGTGATTCAAAAGTGGAAAGAATGCCTTTGGAGAGTTAAAATTTTAGCAGAAATACAAAGCAGGCAATTATAGCATGAAGTGGAAAGTTGTATAATGGTCATATTTATAAGACACACTCAGATTAGAGGAGAAGTGGCTCAATACGGAATGCAGCAGATAAGAAGAGGAGAGAGGGCAAAGAGGAGACACTACCTGAGCTGAGCGGACCAGAAATGTAGGTGTCTCTTATACATGAGAAGGACATCTCAGGTAAAAGAAATAGATAAGCAAATTTGGAAAGTAATAAAAAGCAGAATGTTCCCTGGGTATTACATATAGTTCAGTAGCTTTGACAGCAAGAGAATGGGTTGCCTTGTGCCTGTGAGAGTGAGGCTGTGTACCTACGGTGCTGCCCTGTCTTTGCGGGGTCAGTAGCAAGGGTCCTTAAAGTGAGGCATGGCAGAACTAGTCATCTACAATTTTATTCATCTAAGCTCAAGACCACAAGTCTACAAGGTTACTTATAGAGTTCTGGTAGTTACAAAAAAGATCTCTGCAAAATGAAGACAAGCTGAGCAAGGCACATCTGAGGCCCCTAATTTTGCAGGCATAGCATGTGGCAGCTCAGGAGCATATGAGAGGCAGCAGCACAGTCTCCATTTCCATCCTCCTCCTCCAGCTGTGGGACTCATAACCTTTAATCCCAACAATGGTTCTGGTAGATAGGTATTATCTCTCTCCACTTTATGTAACATTGATGAGAAAATGCTTTTAAATTACTGCAGCAGCTTGTTTCTTTCTTTAAGGCTATCCCCGACATTCACTTTCGGAGTAGATAAAGGTTAAGAAAGCTCAGTAATGGGTCATTTTTAGTATTCATCAGCGGTAGCCATCAGAGCCTCATCTTAGCAGGAAAGCTGCTAAGACAATGAAGAGCCCCTGGAAATGTCAGCAGAGTGGAGCCTAAGGAGACGACACAGGTAAAAACTCCCTTGTGACCAAATAGCCAAAGGTCTTTGGGAACTGTGATGTCTAATTTTCAATTTTAGGCAGTATCCTTAAAATTGCAGTAATTCTTTCACCTCCTAACCTCTATTATGCTCCAGAAATGAAAAAAATAACATCCACCTATAGGGTAAAGTAAGGGAGAGAGCAAAGTTGATGGAGAAAGTAAAATAGCAGTTGGGGTTTCAAGAATAGAGAAGAAAAGTTTTCTAAGCATCCCTGCTACTCTTCTTCCCCACTGTCATCATCTTTGCCCAAGCAACTATCCAAGTAACTGTGACAGTCACAAAATTGTCGACACTTCATTTCAGAAAAAATCCAACTCCTTAATGTTGCACTAACTACTCTGTTTTTCCTTATGACTCCTAACTGCTGGAGATACCAAGAAAAAGCAAATAAATAAATAAAAATAACCACCTAATGTTGACTGTAAGTAACTTGATCTGATATGATTCTGCTATCTTCCCCTTAGATAATGCTAAGAATTTTTAGTCAAAACTGATCTGCTTCAAATTTTATCTCCATCTCCTGGCTATTTTTAAAATGGCTTCAGGGTACAGTGCATTGGCATAAGCACAGCCTATATAATCTACAGGTAAAGGGATATGGAAGCCCACTCTGGCTCCTCGGGGTCTTGGGTTCTTGCCTCACTGGTTGCTACTTGGTCTGCTGGTCTTCATAGCTAAATTCACCAGATAGTCAACCTCATCACTCAGTCCCTCTGGTCTTGGTCAGGATCCTCTGTTGCTGTCTGGCTTTCCCCAATTCTGGGTACCCACAAAGATCCCTTCAAACCTTTGTCATATCATACTAGTTCCTACTCGATAGTTTCCTTCCTACATGTTTCTTCTTGCTCATGACAGGATAGACCCCATGGCAGACGGTCAAGCATCCATCCAACATCTAAACCATATATGACCTCAAAGGAGGAGAGAAAGACATTAGAGTATCTCATTCTCTCTCACTCTTGCTCTCACTCTTGCTCTCTCTTTTGTTGAATTTCCACCAATCAACATGCCTCCAAATTTTGCAGCTAGCCTTTCCATTTTCTTCATTTCCTTGTCATCATCATAATCTTCTGAAGACGGATGCTTCAAGTAGACTACAGAGTTTGTATACACAAAAAGTTTAAGACATTGTATATTATTTCACTTATTTCATGAGATCTTAATCAAGAAATATTTAACATATGAAAGAAATATATCACTGTTTAAGTCAGCACCAAATGTAATGTAGAACATGGCAACAAACCTACAGGGCCAAACTTTCCACACTGTTGCTAATAAAATTATGCCAAAAAAAGGTATCTGGCAAAGTCTTTCTCTGCCCTGCTACAATTTTATCATTCAGGGAAAAAAACAAAATATATAAATATAATTTTAACAAGAATAAAAAATTAGTACTTGAAGAGTTTATGGTGGAAGTTTATGGTGAAAGTTGAAGTTTATAAGCCTAGGTTTTGGCTTAACACAAAAAAGTAAGAAGATCCATATTTTGTTCCCATTTTCTCCAGGGAGGATAATAATCTTCAATTGATCAAGGAAAATTACTGAAAGATATTAAAAAGTGATGTTCCTTAAATGAAAAATAATTTCTGAGGCTTGGAAAAATTCCATCCCAGGATATGGAAAGATAGCCCAGTTGTAACTGAGAATCTACTATCTGTAATTTTTGAGTAGTGGTAGAGGGACGGCTTTAAAAAGAAGTTTGTATTACAGCTTCTCTTTTCACTTTCACAGAAGTAATTGAAAATGGTCGTCAAAGGAAAAGGAGCAAAGGCCCAAAGTTGGGAAAATACAAAGGAAAACTTAGCTATAGTGTACATATGTGTGAGGAGGTAGTTAAAAAAAATCTGGAAAGGAAGGAAAACAGTTTCTGGGGAACCATAAATACCAGGCTGAGTAATTTAGTTAGTTAGTTTGCTTGTTTGTTTGTTTGTTTGTTTGTTTTTTAGCCTTCAATCCTAGGGACACAACTCAAAATTTGTATTATCTTAGCTGGGCATGATAGTGCACATCTGTAATCCCAGTACTTACGCGGCTGAGACAGGAGGATCACAGGTTTGAGAACAGACTGGGTAACTTAGTGAGACCCTGTTTCAAAATAAAAAATAAAAAGGACTGGGTTTGTAGCTCAGTGGTAAAACACCCCTGGGTTCAATGCCCAGTACCACAAAAAAATTACATTCTCTTGTTATTTATTTTATCAAAGAAATACTACCTACCATTAAATATACTTTTTGAGACTCCATGCTTATGTATATAGTCAGCCACAATCCCAATTATGTATGAATGTTTTACCAATATTCTTCACAAAAAAATCTCATACCAAGGAATAGAACCAAGTGGGCATGCCCTAGGAAGACGTCTGGACATATGGTCCATATAAGACATATGGTCTTAATACTAATTTTGAAAGTAAGGTATACAAACTTTGTCATAGAGCAAAAAGAAAAGAATTTCCCAAATGGAAAATAGTGAGATGGCTACAAAGGAAAAAAAGCCAAGAGACAGAGAAGATTGGTTAGGCTAATAAAGAGAAGCATGAAGGTAGATTATAGGAGAAAGAGCTATATTTTATATTACATAGTTCCACTTATTATAAAGTGCCCAAGGACAGAAAGCTTGACTTACTACCTGCAAAATAGAAATGATTATTTCCAAAGATTTGATAGATTTTCCTGCCATGGCCAGTCGTGCCAGTGCTCTTTACTTCCTTTATGTGACTCATGATGATTTCTGTGTTTCTTCCAAGGTAAGAAATCAAAATGTGCCTGTTTGACAATATATCTTTTCCATTGCCTTCCAAATTTTACAATCATAAGTGGAAGTAGATTCCTCTGTAGTTTATGTTCTCTTTTCCAAAGATAGTAGAAATTTATACTCAATAATCACCTCTGCCTTTTTCCCCTTCAAAGGGCAGAAGTGATGCTCAAAAAAAGGAATAAAATGGTAAGATAAAAGCTTTGAATTTATTCATAAAAGAGAAAGTTCACCTTTGGGTTTGCTTTATCAAAAGTGTTCACAATATCCTTTAGAAACACATTATGAATAAATACTACTGCTGTACTGCTGTTCAGACTTATTAGATACTGTACTGGGTACACTCCAAGCACTTACTACATATTTAGTAGATGACTATTGGATGAAGATAGGTCCTGAAGAACAAGAAGTAAGGACTAAACAATTTGTTAGTGTTTTCAACAGGGAAGAACAATTATAAAACTATTAACAGTCTACAATCAAGGATGAACACACAATAAAGACAATTTACTTCATAGTGTTTATAGCTAAATAAAAATGACCTTTACCTTCTGATCCCTTCTATGCTAGTGTAAAAGGGATAGGATTTATAGTTACAAAACCAAACAACAGGCAGTACAAGGCTATGATCCCTGAAAAAAAGGTGGAGGAGTTAGCAATGGAAGCCCTACGATTGTTATGATTATATCAGTCTGCTGCCCAGATTCAGTTTCTAGGCCACAATGAAAGGAAGAAGAATTCAATCAAAGTCCAAAGTGCCATTAAGTTGAAGAAAGAGAGACGAGTTTGAGGAGGGGAAGGCAACCCAAAATTAGCATCTAGAACATCAGGGATAGCTCTGGAGTCTTTGACTGAATATCGATGCGATATATATGTAAGAGGAAACTACTCAAGATGAGGGAGATAACCACTGAAAAGTGGTAATCAGAGTACACAAAGGGACCAAAATTGTTCATATTCTTATCAGAGTGGAAATACCTTGTAATATAAAGAATATTGGATAAAATTCTGAGAAAGATAACTCCTTTATAGTGGGGCTAAATTATTTCTATATTGAGGGTTGTTCTGTACTTACCCTAACAAAGCTTAAAGCTTCAATTGACCCAATTGATTTAAAATATTATGAATTCATGCAAGTAAAGCCCAACACAATTTTTAAAACACAACTGAATATAGCAACTAAGAACATATAATTTATAATGATCATCATCCAATAAAAATATTACTAGTTATGTAGATAAAAAGGAACATAGGACTCATGACTAAGAGAAATATCAACAAATTGAATCAGGAAAATAAATAATGAACCATTGAATTAGAATTATAGTACATTTAAATGGCAAGTATAGTTTCTCCATTTGAGAAGGTAAAGAAAAACCTGAACAAGATAAGGAAAAAATTGGATGATATAAAATATCATATTATACTTCTAGAGATAAATAAAAATAACTGAAAAGAATACTAGATAAGATTAACAGCAAATAACCACATCAAGAGAAAAGATGATTAAACTTAAAGGAAAAGTGAACAAAGCATCAATAATTTGTTGAATAATATCAAATTGTCTAATATACTTGTAACTAGAGTCTCAGAAGGAGAGGAAGAGAAAAAGTACAGAGAAGAAATTAAAGAAAGTTTTTAAAACTCCAAATCTGATGAAAGATATAAAATCATAATGTAAGAATCTCAACAAATCTGAAATACAAAAGAAAAAATGCAAGATGACATTATAATAAAATTGGTTAATACCATAGTTAAGAGTTAAATTGACCGAATTATGATATATGCAGGTACCAATGTACTATAGGGAAACTGACCATTCTGTATACTTAATATGCACCAGTGATTTTTTTAAGTTTTAAATAGTCCTAAAGAATATATTAACAACATTTGCCTATAAGTTTGACAACATAGATAAAATTAAAAAGTTTCTTTAAAGACGCAAATTATAAAATCTAACTCAAAAAGAAACATATAAATAACTTGGATAGCAGTACATCTGATAAATAAAACTTATAGTTAGAATACCTTACACAAAGAAAATTCCAGGTGTAGAAGGTTTTAGAGGTAAATTCTCCCAAACACTCAAGAAAGATATGTATACTAATTCTACAGTTTTCCAGGACGTAAAAGAGGAATCATAGCCGGGCGTGGTGACGCACGCTTGTAATCCCAGTACTTTGGGAGGCGGAGACCAGAGGATCCGGGTTAGCGGCCAGCCTCAGCTCACTCTCTCTCTCTCTCTCTCTCTCTTTCTCTCTCTCCTTAGTGCGGCCCTCGGCATCTTTGTGAGACCCGGTTTCAAAATAAAGTATATAAAAAAAAATAGGGCCGGGGGTGTGGCACGGAGGTAGAATGCCCCTGGGTTCAATCCCCGGTACCGCAAAAAAAAAAAAAAAAAAAAAAAGAGGAATCATTTCCTAGCTTATTTTATAAGACCATGATTATCACAATCCTGATGTCAAAACCAAACAGCATTGCAAAGAATAATTAATTAATTAATTAATTAATTAAATAAAATAAAGACTAGACCAATATTACTCAGGACACAGACACAAAAATCTACAACAAAATTTTAGCAAATTCAATCCAGCATTATTCAAAAAAAATTATTTTTTTGTGGTACCAGGGATTGAACCCAGGGGCATTCTACCCCCGGGCTACACCCCCAGCCCTATTTTTTATTCCTTATTTTGAAACAGGGTCTCACCAAGTTGCAGAGGGCCTCACTAAGTAGCTGAGGCTGGCTGCGAACCTGGATCCTCCTATCTCAGCCTCCCAAGTACTGGGATTACAAGCATGTGCCACCATGCTCGACTAAAATTAAAAAATTTAATACCTCATGATCCAATGTGCTTTAGTCCAAGAACATAGTTGCTTTAACATGTAAAACTCTATCAGCATATTTCACCACTTTAAAAGTCTTTAAGATACGCACCCATATGCAAAAAAAAACACAGCCTTCTCAATAAATGCAGGAAATCATTTGACAAAATTCAGCCTATATTCATGATATTGTTAAATGCTCAGCAAATAGGAATAAAATGTAAAATATTCAACCTCATAAAGGGTACCTATGAAAAATCCACAGCTAATATTATATGTAATGGTGAAATGCTGAATGCTTCTTCCCTAAGACCAGGAGCAAGGCAAATATATATATTGGTGTTCTTAGTCTCTTTTTATGGATGACATGATCATCTATACAGAAAATCCTAAGGAATTTACAAAACAGCAAATAATTTTTAATAGAACTAATAAGCGAGTTTAAAAATTTTTAGGATATAATATCAATAAGGAAGAATCAATTGTATTCCTATGTACTTATAATAAGTAACCAGAAATTAAATTAAGATATAAAACTTTTAGACCATGAAATTTTTCATATGTGTAAAACCTATACACTGAAACCTATAGAAAACTGCTCAGAGAATTAAAAGAAGAAAGAGTTGTATTATAGTCACAGTTAGGAACATATTTTTATTAGGTCAATCCTCCCAAGTATCTATATATTATATTTAATCCAAATCAAAATCCAAGAAGGCTATCTTACAGAAATCATCAAGCTGATTCTAAAATGGACAGACAGACAAAGAACCTACAATAGCCTAGCAAATTTGAAAAGGGAGAGAAAATTGAGTTATACTTGGGTTGAGCATACTCAATGATGATGTTTATTGGCCATTTCCATAATTTTATGGTAAATGTCCATCACAAGTTTGTATCTGCTTTTTTAAACAATGTTTTTAATATTCTGGTAACAAATCTTTCATCTAATATTTATTTTACAAATATATTCTTACAGATAAGGCTTTTTTTTTAGTTTCTTAAGAGTACCTTTTGAAGAGTAAAAGTTTTAAATTTTGATGAAGTTCAGTATATCAATTTTTTCTTTGAAAATTCATGTTTTTCATGTTGAATTAAAATTTCTCTAAAAAAGCAAGCCATATCTGTAAGAATATATTAATAAAATAAATATTAGATAAAGGATTTGTAGCCAGATTATAAAACATCTTTATAAACAAATGAATAAAAATTTATAATGGGCATTTCACCATAGAAGATACACAAATAGCCAATAAGCATAGAAAGAGAAACTCTACATGTATAGTTATTAGAGAAATTAATATTAAAACAGTATAATATCACTAAATACTTACTAGAAATATTAAAATTTTAAATATACTTTGAGTATCTCTTATCTGAAATCCTTGAGACAAGTAGTGTTTCAATTTTTTTCTGATTTTGAAATCTTTGCATATATACAATAAGATATGCTGGGGATGGGAAACAAGAATAAACACTAAATCCATTTATGTTTCATGCACACCTTATACACATAGCCTGAAGTAATTTTATATAATATTTTTAGTGTGCCTTCATTTTGACTGTGACCCATCACATGAACTCAAGTATAGAATTTTCCATTTGTGGCATCATATTTGCACTCAAAAAGTTTCAGATTTTGAAGCATTTCAAATTTTTCATTTTCAGATTGGCGTACTCAATCTGTACTGCCAATAGCCAAGTACTGGTTTTAAAATAACTGAAGCAACCATACAGCTTACACATTTCTGTGGGGAATGCAAAAGGATACAGCCTCTTTGGAAAGCAATTTGGCATTGTTTTATAAGTTTTCACATTCATTTATATACAACCTAACAATCCCACTCTGAGGAATTTACCCAGGAGAAATGAAAACGTTTGTCCAAACAAGACTTGTACTTGAGTATGCAAAAAAACTTTATTCATATTAGTGAAAACACTGTAAATTATTCAAATATCCATTGCTTGATGAGTACATAAACAAATTGAGTTACATGTATATATGGAATATTATTGAATAATGAAAATGAATTACTGATATATACAACAACATGGATGAATCTTAAAAAACATTATATTAAGTAAAGGAAGCCAGACACAAATGATTATTTATTTTATTCCCTTCAAATCAAATTCTAAAAAGGCAAAACTATAGCTACAGAACACAAATCAGGGGTCACCAGGAATATAGTGTTAAATTGACTTAAAGAGGTGCGTAGAGAGCCAGACATGGTGGCGCATGCTTGTAATCCCAGTACTTGGGAGGCTGAGACAGGAGGATCACAGGTTCGCAGCCAGCCTCAGCTACTTAGTGAGGCCCTCTGCAACTTAGTAAGACACTGTTTCAAAATAAAAAATAAAAAATAGGGCTGGGCGTGTAGCTCAGAGGTAGAATGCCCCTGGGTTCAATCTCCAGTACCGCAAAAAAAAAAAAGAGGTGCATAGAGAAACCTGTGAGGTGACAGAAATGTTCTAAATCATTTTAGTAACAATGGTATACTTTTGTCAGACGTCATTGAAAATTATTTAATTATATATAAATCACACTTCAACTATGACGATTTTTTTTAATTTAGTTAAATTCTCTTCAAAGACCCAAACTCAGTTAAAACTTTGGCTCACTGACACCTTCAATCAAGATATGTCTTCATTGAAGTGTGGAGTTCATGATAATTTTAGAGTTGAAAGTCACCTTAATTTACAAATCAAAACTCAGGAAGGTCAATTAACTTCTCATTCACTGAAAGTGACCACATATACTAGTTGGCCTGGACGGCAATGGTTTATTCCTATTGTCTTGTTGTCATAGTTATTAAGGACACCTCTTTCACTGTCAGAAGAGTTCATTTGTATGATGAACTTTATAGTCACTCTATCTTGATTGTTCAGCAAATCATTAGCATTACGAAGTCTCAAACTTTGGCTTCATTGTTCCCAACCCCTACTTCCCACTGAATCACACTGCCATCAGAGTGATAGATACAGAGAAAAGTGAATATTAACACATACCAGTTATCTTGTCAAATAGATTTAATAAATAGCTGAATACAATATCTTTTAATACACACACACATAACACAGATGTTTCCACATAGAAACATATGTATGAGGAGCTCACACTCAGGGGGTCTCCATTTCCCAACAGTCAAGGATATTGACATACTCTGTGTCCCAGAGAAGGACGCAACCATCTCTGAGCATCTTACTTGCTTATAAGACCTTTCCTACTTACTTTAGTACTCCATGATTCAGAATTCTCAGTGTCTCTTGTGAATTTATCCTTTATAAAAGTTAAATTACTTCTATTAAGTTGAGATTACTAAAAATCTCTGACTGGTATTTGAGAACCATTTTAGTAGGTGCTATGTAGTGAATTATTCTCTAAAAAAGTACCAAGAGTCTAAAGAGAGAGCCTACAGATTGGGAGAAAATTTTTGCTAGCTATTCCTCTGATACAGGACTAATATCTAGAATATATAAAGAATTCTAAACTAAAAAAAAGATTTAACCCAATCAAAAAATGATCAATTGAACTGAATAGACACTTCCAAAAGAAGAAATAAAAATGGCCAATAAATATATGAAAATGTTCAACATCATTAGCAGTCAGGGAAATGCAATCAAAACAACATTGAGATTCCATCTAACTCCAGTTAGAATGGCAATCATCAAGAAAACAAACAATAATAAATGTTGGCGAGGATGTGGGGAAATAGGAACACTTATACACTGTTGGTGGGATTGCAAATTAGTATAAGCAGTATGGAGGTTCCTCAAAAGACTAGGAACTACCATATAACCCAGTTATACCACTCTTCTGTATCTTTCCAAAAGAATTAATACCCATGTTTATAGCAGCACAATTCACAATAGCCAAATTATAGAACCAACCTAGGTGTCTAACAAATAAATGGATTACGAAACTGTACTAAATATATACAATGGAATTTTACTCAGCCATAAAGAACAAAACTATGTCCTTTTGCAGGAAAATGGGTGGAATTAGAGAATAATATGCTAAGTGAGATCAGCCGGTCTCAGAAAGTCACAGGTTGTATGTTTTCTCTCATATGTGGAAACTAGAGAGAAAATAGGAAACAAAAGGAACTTTAGATAAATGAGGAGAGAGACCAGTAGAATAGTGAAAGAGGATGGGGGAGGAGGGAAGAAAAAAAGAGAACTGATGAATGAAACAGTTCACATAATGATAAGTCCATATATGAAGTCATCACTCACTACCAATCTCACTAATATGTCCAGGGAGGTATGGGTAGTGGAATGGGATCCAGAGAAAAACACACCAAGTATTGGATGCAGGTATGCATGTATCTCTTTTAACCTCACCATGATGTATAATTATAATGCACCAATAAAACTATTCTTGAAACCCCCAATAACTCAGAATATGACTTAGTTGGAAATAGGTTTAATGCAGATGTAATCAATTAAGTTGTAGTCTTTATGAGGTTAAACCCTTAATCTAATATGATGACTGTCCTTATTAAAAAAATAAAATAAAATAAAACAAAGGAAAGACAGAGACACAGGGACAAAGGAGTCATGTGCTGGTGGCAGAACTAAAGTGAGGCAAGCAGCAGAAACTACAAGAGGTGAAGAAGGATTCTTCTACAGGTTCAGGAGGGAGTGTGGCCCTGTAGACTCCTTGATTTTGGACCACTAGCCTCCATAACTATGAGACAAATTTCTGTTATTCTATGCCACCCAGTTTGCAGTTCTTTGCTACAGTAGTCCTAGAATACAGTAGGTGAACTACTTAGTAAACTCTCTAATACTATGACTGTAGAATTTTACTAAAGAGTAACATTTTACTGCTTAATTCTTGTTGGCCTAATTTTAGAATGCTTTATTAAACTCCTATTTCTCACCAGTAATGACAACTTAGGTAAAATCATGTCTCAACTTAGCTTTTACAGAAACTTGCATAGCTCCTGACCATGCCTAAATTATATCCATCCCATTATCCAGGCCATCACCATGACGACCCATGCCACTGACATCTGCAGTGAGAGTCTCAGACAGGGAGACCTAGCAACCTCACTCTGAGTATGCGAACCAGCCAAGTAAGAGGCAGGGGGATGCTACCAGAATAGATGGAAGAGCAGTCTCAGTTCCTCTTCATGACTCCTGTACTCTTTTCCATGAGAGAAAGTCTTCGAAAGTTCTCTCTGGTGACTTCTCCTGTGCTTTTCTGGCATACCACCACATGTAGCACCAACCAAACAACATTAGTTTTTACATGGGACAATAAATTCTGTTCCAATAAAAGTCTGGAATAATAAAAGTCTGGAAGCATATAAACTGTCACTTAAGATCTTATGTTTTCTCCAAAGTTCAGGAAAAATCCAAAACTGCAACATAGCAATCATCAAAATTACACGTGGTCTATATTAAGGGTAACGCCATAGGTAAGTGATTCTCAGTTAAGGTGGTCCCATCTCTTACTATGTGAGAATCATTGATGTGAATTTAACAACTCCACATTTTCCTGACTATATGAAAACCTCTATCTGAAAGAAGAGGAAATTCTGCATTTTCAGTTCCTAATCAGGATTTGTACCCCCCTCTTTTGTGGTGGTGGGGATTGAACCCAGAGGGGGATTCTACTACTGAGCTATACCCTAGCCCTTTTTTTAAATTTTCAAACAGAATCTTGCTAAGTCACTGTGCTAGCCCTCAACCTGGGATCCTCCTGTGTCCTTATATTAGTATAGCTGAATAAATTAGCCCAGGCCCCAGGATGGAAATGAGTCATAATCCTCAATTATGTTGGAGAAATTTAAAAAAAAACTGAGAATGACTGCTGTAGACTCATCTATCATGTTCATATAAGAAAATAGAGACTTTCTAAATAGTATAGTATAGCACCACTTTTTAAAGATTTTTCTATTGTGGTTATATATTTACGCAACATAAAATTTACCAATTATATGTTTTGAGTGTTCCATCGGTGACACTAACATATATGCAATATTATAAAACCATCATCACTATCCATTTATAGAACTACTTCATCACCCCAAACATGAACTCTTTACCCATTGAACAATAATTCCCCATTTCCTCCTTCCCCAATATGATCCATTCTTATAGTAAAAGTCTATAAGCATATAAACAATGGTCTCAAAATACCTTATCTTATTTGACCAACATCTACTAAATATTTGTTTAGCACTTACTCCCCCAAACGGTTGACTAGATTAAAAGCGACTTTTAAAACTATTTTAACCTTATAGAATAAAAGTTAGAATATATGTAGCACTTAGAAACAATACCTCGCACAAAATAAGTACTGTACTGGTGTTAGTCATCACTATCATTTGTTTTGTTAATCTTTACTTGCTATTCTTGCTATTTTTTTCTAGAGTGAGTTATCTTTATAATCAGAATAAAAGTTACTTTGAAAATTTTAGTAACTGAAGGTCCATAAAGTCACTAAAAATTGGTAAAGAATTCTTATCCAAACCTTACATTTATTTTAAAAATATAAAACAAAAATATATGAAGAACTATAACCATCCATGTGAGCAACCTTACAGATGGAACTGTCTTGAAATGCAACACTTAAAGTGCCCCTGGGGGGAATAGAGCCCAGGACAAGCAGGGAGGGAAGGCCTGATGTGCAGGTGAAGGCTTCCCAGCAGGCCTCTGCACAGTCGGGTTTCCACGGTCTCTCTAGAGTCTACCAACTATGCTCCCTCAGCATCCGTGGCCTGATTTGTTTCATCTGTGACTCATTTCATTTCAATCCTGGGGCCTGGGATAATTTGTTCAGCGACATTAATATAAGGGCACAAAGCCTGATTAGGAACTGAAAATACAGGATTTCCCTGTGTGTAAACCAGCAGGGTTTAGTTCAGCCAGGAACATGGACCTATAACATCTCTTTCTTTTGTTCTCCAAACATTTTTCTGTCTCAGTACTAGGTAGTACTATGTACCTGACTCTCATTTATTGCTACTCTGCATGTGAGGGTTGCATAATTAGTAATGCAAAGCTTCTATCTTCCACTTCAATGCATGTAAATGACCCCCATGCTTTAAGACATCACAGTTTACACATAAAGGTGTTGAATATGGTTATCAGATCATCCGTGCTAGTTAAATTATACAGTCTCAACTTTATCCTAAATTTCAAGAGTACTCAGTCACTAAATGATGTGTTCTGCTTCCAAGAGGAAAATGATGTGTCAACAAGGCCTGATGGTTTAACACTTTGGGGGCCTAATGTCTTATCTAGTCCCTTTCAGTGGCTAATCCAGACCAGACTTGCATTAGTAGCCTTAACCTCAGTCACAGGTTTAATTTGTTTAAAACTATATTTAGGCCTTTGGGAGTCTCTATAATGAATTTCATTAAACAGAAAGATTATATAAAGTACTCTTTTATGATTAATTAACTCTCTATAAAGATGGTAATTATAATTAAACTCATAATTTGACTTGTGCATCTTTATCATAATAATTCATCAAGTTACTTTATCCCACAAGTGTTCAAAAACTGCAATGCATGTGAAACAGAAACAATCCTAAATCATCCAAAAAAAAGCAATTTGCACATATATTTCATACAATCTACAGCCCTTTTCCAGTCCTTTCAGTTAATGGCCTCTTTCCTGACTATGAGAATTTCTTTTTTCAAAAGACACATTTTATTACTAAAATGATAACAACACATTTGTCTATAACATTCATATTTCAGATCAGAATGACTGTAGAGTTCAGGCATATCTGATGCTTTGGCTTTTAAAAAGCAGGATATGCTACTTCCCTCAGGTTCTTCAAGTTTGTGTGTGTGGCCTTTGGTCACAATATTAAATAAATGGACAGAATTAATCAGAAACGACATAAAACACACGCTTTCCAAAGCCTGACCTGGCTAACCTTCTGAGGCATTGGCATTAGACAGGGCGGAATATCCCCACTGCAAAACAGAGAAGGAAGATGCTTTGGTTCTGACTGCTCACAGCAGCTCCCCAAACCACACAAATGCCCACTGGGAATTACAATTAACCTCCATGAACCACCACCTTTCCGGCTTTCAAAGAATGTCTCCTAAAACACCGTGGCTCTTCCTAGTGCACTCCTGTATCTGGAGGCGTGTGCGCGGTGACAGCTGTGAGGAAATGCTGCAGGCAAAATAAACAGCATCATCATTATGGCTATTTTTAGCCTGCGGGAGGGAGTCAGGCGAGGCGGCTGGCTGGGCTCACACACCCACAGGCCCCTGCACTGAAGCATCAGCATCTCACAGCACCCGGAGGCAGGACCACTGCAATAACAATTCAGACTCTCAGGAAAATCCTGACCAGGCATGGCATGCTCTCTGTAATTGCTATACTATGGTAAACTCCTTTGGAAACAGTGGAAGAACCATTGTGAATTTTGTTTGTTCTCCCACCCGAAACCATCCCTATAGAGGTAGGGGAGTGGAGTGAACACACATAACATTTGGCTTATGTAATTGCTCTTTCTTAATTCTGTTTTCTATTCCTTAATAAACACACATGCACACGCACACACATGCACACACACACACACACACACACACACACATTCTTAAGAGGTGATGTGCAAATAAATATTAAGACCTTAGCATGAATTGCTTTTTAATTATCTTGGTCAAATAAATAGGTCTTGCTTTCTCTGTCTATAAAATGAGTGGATTATTTAGGGTTAAATAATCTAGTTTACCAATCCAGTGCTTGGTGCCCTTCTGTTTGGCCCTTACCCCTCCTTCCTGCCCCCTTTGCTACACACTGTTTGCTCCAGCCACAGACCTCTGTACCTTGACATATGCTGTTCCCTCTACTTGGGATAAGCCTTACTCAATTTGGTTTTCAATTTTGTAATCCTACTTATGTTTCAAAACTCTGCTCAAGCATTTTCTTCTCTGAGAAACCTTTCATGCTCCCCTATGCCAAGCATTTATCACAACTATGCTGTAATCCATGACTGTAAGTGCCTTTCAAGTAAAAAACTATTTAATTATCATCACAGCTCCAACACCCAGCACAACGCCTGCCAAATATGTGCACCTGAAAATACTGTGCATTGAATAAATGAAGTAATGTCCCTGCCAGCTCTGACATACAATTAGACTGAGGCAGGCCAGTCAGATACCCAGAACAGCCCTCGCACATCACCCAAAGGGCAGCTAACTCTGGTGGAGGTGGAAAGGCTTAAGAAACTACAGAGAGAGTGAGGTGCGGTGGTGCAGGCCTGTAATCTCAGTACTTGGGAGGCTGAGCAGGAGGATCAGGTTAAAGACCAGTGGATGGCAACTTAGAGAGACCCTGTTTCAAAATAAAAAAAATGTCTGGGGGTATAGCTCAGTGGTTGAACCCACTAGGTTCTATCCCTAGTACAAAGAAAGCAAGAGAGAGAGAGAGAGAGAGAGAGAGAGAGAGAATGAATATGAATCAAGCTGGCTCTATAGGAAGGGCCTAGGATAAGCAACCAGTAATAAAAGGAAAGGGCAAAAAGAAAATTGCACTTACTAATTTTGCCTAGGTCTAATCTGGGGCTGTCTTTAGTAAACTAAATGTGAACAGCCTTGGACTTTATGGGATAAACAAACAGAATTTCCTGACACCAATCATGATCCCAAAATGCCTTATACACACTCTGGGAAGCAGGAGGAAAGACATGAAATCATAGAGATCTATTTTTAAGATGCCTAAGTTTACAATTCCCACTGGTCATATGGCTCATCGGTCTCAATGATTACTGCACCACCCTAGGGATATTTTGGAAATTTGTGGAGTTTTTTTTCCTTGTTTGCTTGTTTGTTTATCTTCTAGTATGATTGTACCTGTGCATTTATATGATTAAATGTAAATTATTTACTATAAGCTATTTTTGCTGTATATTTTGCTTAAATTATGATCTAGTTTCAGCTTAAAACTTGAGTGTACATAGGATTTGTTATCTTGTTTCATGGACATAAAGGGGGTATTATATAATATTTGCTATAGAATAGCAAAAACAGACCAAGAAGATGGGGAATGGACCATTGCTCCTTCTCCCTGGCTTTCTTCCAGTCTTCATTATAGCATACCCTTCATCTACCAGAAGCCACTGCCCCTGGAGGCTCCATCTAGAAAGCTCACACAAGATTGTTATGCTTCAAGATTTGAAGCAGATGCCACCGCCTGAAATGGCAGGTTTGCTGTCTTTGGAGAAACAGAATGGTTTATCCCACTTTGAAACCAAGGAGGTTTTAGAGGACATACTTAAATTTGTCCTTGAAAAAAGGGTAGGAAGACATGGGTGGGGGGGGTCCTTCTTTATTC